>APFE030751301.1:27633-73870 GCA_000404065.3 Pinus taeda | reverse complement strand
AACTGAAGTGCTGCAAGAGGATAAGATAATGTTTATAGTCCAAATATTATTAAGAGCTAATAATATTCGACTGTTCTATTTTTTGACTGGCAGTCTAAAATAGACTCCGCCCATATGTCTAAAAATAGAGGTCCATCTATTTTTACCAACATGACCAATCATCCATAAATAGCATCCTGCAACTCATAGACCATGATCCATATGTCTAAAAATAAACATAGTCTAAAAATAGACTTTGCGCCAAAAATAGCCTGTGGGCCCACTTAGTGAAGGCAACTTCTTTTCACTAAGCTCCATCATCTTGTTGCATTTTCAACAGTTGAGGCAGTATTGGCACCCAACCACTGGATGTGATTCTAGCTTGACCCGAATTCTGTTGTGAACTCTCATATGGTTGTTCTCCCGGAGGGAACAATGAAAGGGCATACAGCCCCCCATACGGCGGCAATCCAGTGCTCAAGGGAAAGATTGGTCTTTGGAGATTGGACTGCCCAAATTGATACTATTGTGAAGGATCAATTTGCTGAGACTCAACATAAGAAATTCCTGATATTATTCCGGACGAACAAATGGGAACAGATTTGAAACAGTCCCTGGGTGGACTTCCTCTAGCGGTTGAGAGCTAATTGGGACAGATGGTATACCAGCGGACATTGTCGAAGTGGCGACAGGAGGTTCTGTTGCCGCTGTATCGGATGACACAATCCTAGATGTCGATGGTTGTCGAGACATATCAAGTCTATCCAAAAGACTTCCTAGCGATTCTACAGGAACTTGCGATGAAGGCAGACTATCTTCTGAAGTAGAAGGATATAGGTGGATCCCAGTTCCAAAATCCAATGGAGTACTGGATGGAAGATCCTCCGTAATTTCTTCTATAGTAATCAGTTTAGGTGGAAGAGGTAGACTGTCAAGTCCATAAAATATTTCTGGTGCTGAAGAAGGTATAGACTCTGCAACGACAGGTGCTGGAGGGGCAACACCTTCCGTATCAACCCCATATGGAGTTGGTTTAGGAATAGAAGTGTTTATCGTTACACTAGGATCAGTTCTAATGTCCTCCTGCAACTCCGGAACTTCTTTTGTAGAGGCAGGGATACCAGAAATAGTTGGAGTAACTAGAGTCTCTGAGGATGTTGGAATACAAGTTTCAAACAAACCAGGAGACTTTGACGCAGTTAAATGAGTTCGCTTGGCCCGAAATGGTTTCGCTTCCGAAGTTAAAGATGGTTGACTCGTTATTCTCTGCGAACGACAGGGTTTTGATTGACTTTCTTCCATGATTGCAGATTACTTGATCAACTCAAAATAAAAAGGGGAAAATGTTATTCCGAATTAAATGAATATGACGCTTTGACACAACTTGCTTTTTCAATTTTAAGAGTCGAGAAAAAGCTAAAGATGACTCTAGTCGCCTTCGATTTTTAATGAGCTTGAAGTGACAAGTGCTCAGATGGAGCTTTTCTTTTAAGGAGTCTGAAAAGGAACGAAAGTGACTACCCTGGAAATCTAGACATAGGGATTACCAAACCAATCGCAAAACTGCATAATACTTTTTATGGTACGGCAGTCAATCTTCCTGAATGTTGTGTTCAGTGTATTGCGATCGATATGGCGGCAGACACGGCTTCCTAAGAATAAAGGATATGGCCTATTGTGGTCTCCCAATATATACTCAACGGTACGTGGGAGCACAAGTCCGTACTGGCACTTGTCGTCTCAAAGAGGAGGAATCACCCAACCTACGATGAAAGCGATAGTTACCAGGCTTTACGACGCCGGAATACATCTCTAGCCTAGACTTCTAAATGTTGTGCGTTAGGTTCCAAAGCGTTTTTATGTTCATTGAATTTATTTTACAGTTGATCTTTCTTAAGAAGTTTCCTTTAAAGTTCACTGCGTGATGTAGATATACAATTCCTAAATATGTAATCTAAGATGATAAACAGTCATTTACTCTTCTTTTTGCAATGAAAATCCTAGCTACTAAGGAAAGAGAAGCAAAATTCTTTCAAGATAGAGCAAAGAGCACACACTAGATGCACCGTCCTAAATCAAAATCAACAAGCAGTCTAAATGCAAATGCACATGCATGTATTTGTTTTCCACTTTCTTAATGTGTGAATGACAAAAAGAATGCTACGTACAAATCTGAACTATCTTTTCTCTCAAAGCAACAGTACTAACAGTTCTCTCTTCAAACGATGAAAGGAAGACAAGGATGACACTTTGCGATTTTGAATCGAAAACTACTTTAGACACTTGAAATACTATTAATTCAAATCAAATACAAGAGTAACAGTGTAATCGACTATCAAAAAGAGGAGGATTCTTTTCTTTGACTGAAAACGACACTTGCGACACTTTCAAATCAAAAAACGACAGTTTGATTAAGCTACTGTTTGTAAAGGAGAACTGTAAATGGCAAAAAATACATAAAAACATTCACAATTCTTTGTACAATGGAGGCTGAATAATGCAAAGGAAGGGAGTTTCAATAGTGGTATACTAATCACAGACAACAAAACTCCAGAATAAAGCTGAAGAGAGTGAAGAAAAAACAAAATCTGGAGGCAGAAACAGTGTTATCTGATCATCGCACCTGTAACACAGGGAAACAGGGATGCATCTCACCTACAGCACACGGCAGGTGCGATGCATCCACACTGTCAAAAGGAGACAGTGCGATGGTCCAGGGACGAGACTTTAACTTGGTTTTTAGTCACAGTTTGTAGCTTACTTCAGGGATGTAGGCTGAGCTAATGATAGTCAGTAAATACAAAGCATAGGGGTTGATCTAATGTGGTTACTTGAGCCACCACCAGGGCAATTAGGATGTTTGCAAAGCAATTGTTCAGTTTATAAACAAAACTCAGAGATGGACTGAAGCAGCATTGATCTACTTTGCACTTGCATAGCAAATGTAGTTCGAAGGCTAGATGGCTTAACTTCAGGCTCTATCTGTAGTTTATAAAGCAAAAAAATATAAACAAGAAAACAAGCTATTCGTTCCCAAGTGGAGTCGCCATTTTGTTATCGGGAAAACTAGTGTCCATTTAGAGCTGCTAGTCCCACTAAGATGGATAGCTATCTTAGAAACAAACAAACTAAAGTCACTTGCATTTTCCTTTATGAGAAGTAGATGAGACAGAAGTAGAGTACCAACCTTAGTCTTTCGCTTGGCTCCTTGCTTGTTTCCTCTCCCCTTTGACAGATCTTTGCCACTCCTTCCTCGCTTGTCCCACTTCAAAAAACACCTGTAGAGTCAAAGCAGCATAATACCATCAAAGCATAGAGATCTACAATCATAAACAATATAGGATCAAATATATATTGACCACACAAATGCATATATCAACTCAGACATACAAGAATATGGAGGAAAACTCAAATAGCTTTATTAATAGAAAGAGTAGAAGAGAGGATTACAACCCATTGATTTGACCCAGCGTCATCCTCCAAGCATGAAAGCCCTTCTTCACCTCATGAAAAGCTAGATCACCTAACAATGTGATGTTCCACAAAGAAACCAACAACACTTCCTTACAAAATACAAGATTCCAACCTCTGGATCTCTGGGATGAGGGATCTATATATAGATGTTTGCAGGTGAGTGAGTCAGCGTCTGAGATTTTGATTAGTGTCCTCTCTCTGATAGTTATTGGCTCCACTTGGAGATTCATGATCTCTTACTCATCCCTGGGCGAATTCAGAGAGGCAAGTGTCAAATGGGCAGTTTCTGGAAGATTCTCTGGGTTTCCACCTAGCCAACTGCTTCTGCCATTTGTCTTCTCTCGCTCATCACACCCCACAGAAAGGCTTGTCAGTATGCATCGCACTTTTTGCATGTGGCAGGTGAGATGCATCACACCCTTAGCACTAAGCAGTCTGTATGGTCCAGTTTTGACCAGTTCCGAGTAGTTTTTCAGGGAGAACTTCTGGGAGATGATGGAATCAGCTGACCTTGCTCCTTTAGGGTATGAAACAACACTTTTAAGGACTTAGAAGCCCTTGGTTTATAGACATATGTGATTGGGGTTGCAGTGCCCAAATATGTCTATAACACTTTGGGTCTCAATGAATAACTGAAATAGAATAATACATTGTAGCAAATCCTTAGCACTAAATCTCAATTTACATATTACCAATCGATAGTGATAGGTAAAGATCATGTGTAACAAAGCATGAGGAAATTGGATCAATTTTATAAAATTGAAGGAAGTTATATACCAACAGCAATGTTGGAAACTAATAATTAAAAGAAAGAAACGGTTGCTGGTTCAAAAAAGGCTAAGAAAAACCTGAAAAATAATGGTATTATATCTTATTCACACGACTTTCGAACCCCTTGTACAAATCAGGGACTTCCTTTAAATAACAAACACTCTAGCTCCTTCTATGGTTCACACTCTGTGTTGAATTCTCTCATAACAAACAAATAAACAGGTTATAGTGCACCCTCTAATCCGAGAAGGCATCTTCAAACTTACGATGTTTTCATCATTACCAATGAGAATGAAGAACTGTTGAAGAGGTTTGATCAAGTGGACAGAGGATCTCGAGATCCCCTCCATTTTAGAAAACATTTTTTTGAACTATTTCAGTTGTATAGTGAACGTCGAAATGAGAAGCATATGTAGTTAACTATGTTGTTTGTTTGTTTCAGCAATATATAATTGACAACGACATATCTGGAACGATAGTTTTAAACCTGTGTATTGAAATGATTCTCTAACGTCTAATCAAAATAGGTAGTTACGTGAAGGATGTGCCACGTAATATTGGAAAGGATGTTCGGGATTTGTAGAATAGGTCAACAGGTCATGCTCACATCAAAATGTGTTTTATAAGCCAACTATGAGCGATGTATTCTTTACAATGTCCTTAGTTTACAATATCTAATTAGTGATGTGCCTTTCTTTAATGCAGGCGTGCCAAGTGAGAGGAAGAGGTGCCAATAAAACAACGTCAAACGCAAAGTGTGAGGTGCTGTGACAGCTGAAAGCGCCACATCGCCTCCTTGAAATCATATCATTAATGTCATTTAATGTCGGTGTGCTAAAAGAGAAAAGTTGATGGTGACAAAAGAAAATGATCTAAGCTATAAAATCCAAAGACGAAGCAAAGAAAAACAAAGGATTAAGGGGTGAAATTTGTTGAAAGTGCCACATTACCTCTTTGAAATCATATCATTAATGCCCTAATGTCGGTGTGCTAAAAGAGAAAAGTTGACCAAAAAAATCTAAGGTATAAAATCAAAAACAAATCTAAGAAAAACAAAGGATTAAGGGGTGAAATTTGCATTGAAATCATATTATTAACGTTACCTAAATGTTGGTGTGTCAAAAGAGAAAAGTTGATGTTGACACTAAAGACAAATAAAAGAAAAACAAAGGATTAAGTGGTGAAATGTGAATAGGTCTCTATTTATTATCAAAGATAAGAATAAAATGGGGATGTTGTTGTTCTAACACTATGATATTGAATTTGATGTCTTTCTTGTTGAATTGATTATATAAAGAAAGAATTGTTGGGTTTTCTTCTGTATGAGTTTTCTTTGGGTAAAATGCTATGTTTTTGTGTGGGTGTCTCTTTATGATCTTTATGACATTTTTGTTTTACTGTTGATCTCCTCTATATAATTTATTTATGATAGAAAGAACACAAGGAATGGATTAACTTAATTAAATTCATAAGAAGTAATTATCAATATAGAGGATTCCCTAAAATTCAACATGGTATCAAAGCTATGGTGAAAAAGCATCCCTTAAAAGAAGTCATCAAGTTATTTGATCAAGGTCTATTCTCCCTAGGACAAGTTTTGTCACCAAAGCACTATGTACTTTGTGCCCTAACCATGGTCTATCTTTTCAATGAAAAGAATAAGCATAGTGTGAAAATGATCATGTTACAGTCGGTCAAAAGTATATTATGAAATGGACCCTTGTTTGCAAAAGGAATATCATGCATTTGAGATCCAAAGTTTATATTTTCCAAATCCAGATGTTGAAGAGGATAAAAATTCTATTTCTAAACTTCACTTCATCTACCTCCATACACTGAACCGTAGGCATTATATTTACAACATGATCCTATGCTAGAAAAATGATCGAAACATTATGTCTTAGTCAATCTCGAATGGCCAAAGTCCAAAGGCCTATTAATACAGGTCGAGTATCTTCCGAAAAGCCAAAACCATCACAATATGTTATCCTTTTGTGATTAATGCAAAATCATTAGAGCTTAACCCTGGAACTGAGGAAGCTTTATGATGATAAATGCTAGAAGATTGAATGACTTTAATAAATGTCCAACCAGTCCACATGTTTTTTTGATATGTAACTCTTTGTGATTTGATCAAAGCTTCATAATTTTCTTAGTTATGTTATAGAGTTGGAGTATGAAGATTGAAGTGATGAATATCCACCGTGATGAAATAGTCATGGGAATATAGAATTAAATTAAGTCCAGTGAGATTAATAAGAGTGAATAAGAGGTCGAGTCCATTTTTATGACTTAAGATCAAATTCATCAAGAAGTATCACATGTAAAAATATTGAAAGATTGTTGCCATGATTCTAAAAGATCCGAGTTTGAGAATTTAACAGTTTTTTCTTAAAAGGTAGAGGATCCAAGCTTGTATTACATTATAGTTTGAATGTTTATTGTATTTAAGCCATGTTAGTTCTAAGATTACAAGATGTGGTGCAATGAAATTTTCTACTGTCTAAGATTTGATGACTACTCCATTCAAGGAAACTAAATTCTTTGAAATACTCGCTTCTTGTATATTCATACAAAATTTCTTCTCTAAGATTATGCCACCTTGTGTTGCAATGAAATTTACATGCAATGAGCTATTTCTCTGTGATTTATTGTCCACACAGGATCACCAGACAACAAGAGAAAAATGGGCAATGGATAGGCAATCAAATCCCAACCCAATGCTCATACATGCAACAAATAAACGATTCTATATGCTATAAAGGAAATAACATGCACCTGGTCTCCTCGCAAGTTAGTGAAGGGTTTTTAATTCATAGCAGAATCCTCGTGTTCCACTCAAGTGATATGCTTCATCTGCACTTGATCTCAACACCTACACATATCCAAAAATGCCCAAGGATGAGAAGTGGCCATCCTCGAAAGATTGTCAACTCAAAAAATCATAAAATTAATATATATCAATGTTGCAAGCATGTAAATAGAGGGAAGGAACACATATTTCTATTAAGCTAGAATCAAAATACAAGTATACCTTCACCTAGGTCATCTCTCCAAAATCTGACAAAGTCTCCCTACTACAATAGGAAAATATCCATAAAGAACAAAAACTCTAGTAGCATAAGCCTCAAGGGATCAATCTAAAACTCTCTCTATCTCCAGCAATTTGATGCCAATAATCAAGCTCAATAACTGGAACTGTAGCTCTAGCTAGCCTAGCCTGACCCTCTCAGATGATCTAGTATAAATAGGGTGAAGAGAGCTCCTAGGAGGATGAATGTAGATGGTGAGGACAACAAGAAGTTATGGAAGCTTCTCAATGATAAATACTGACCAACTCGAATAGGTGATGAATCGAATTGATCTCTTAGGAACCAAAAAACTTTAGAAAGATTCCCTGGTCACAAGCAAAGAACAGGGAAAACTTGGCTGCATCAGCACGCATAAGGCCTGTTGCTAGCGACTGGAAGGCTCTAGTCACACACATAAGCCATCATCCATGTAACTAGGTGTCATGACTAGAAAAAAGAAGTTATGATGCCTAGAAAAGGTCAACCATCATAGTGTCTTAGTTATACTAACCCTAGGGATAATAATAGGCTAATAACAGATGCCCCATAATGTATGAGGTTATAGGAGAAATTGATGGTTGAAATAGAATATGGCAAAGCTCAGAGGTTAAAACAGAAGTGAGGAGACAAATCCAAGGACTCACATAATAAGACACTAGAGCTGAAGTCTCATCTGTGTTGGTAACATCCTTGAGGTGGGAATACCCATTCTCGGTCACAATAAGATACTAAACATGTTGGCCATAAAAAACACTGCGAATTCATGTCATGAAATTATAGAACATGGCCACAAAGACATACAAAGTGGATCCATGTGACTCAATATATATAGCATAGCCACCAGCAAATACAATGTGGATCTATGTTAGAGTATACATCATTAAGACTATGGACACATGAAAGACAAAGAAGTGTCTCAAATATCCCCAAAGTACATAAATGATACATAACTCCAAGGTAGCCTACTTGGGAAGGATGGTATATAAGGGTGAGATGTCGCTAACCCAAGGTCTTCGACATAACGCGGATGGTACGAATATACAACATGCGAATAGATGAGATGATGTCGAGTATGGTAGAAATCATGGGGGCATCACTCACAAACCAATATTATATCATGTGCGTTCATATTGGGGAATTAAAAATGGAAAAATCACAAAGGGTTATAATGAGGGCCTAAAGGGTTTTAATATACCATATAATAATATATATAACCTCAAGTATTATTTATACAAATTTTTGGCCAAGCGGAGGGAAAAAAACACCATATTTTTAGAGAATGTCCAGCAACACATCACCCGGGGAGGGAAAGAGTGGGAAAGGTTGCATTTTGGAGTCGAGCCTCTATGCAACCTTAAGCATTTCTAAGTTTCTGAGTTTGAACCCTAAGACTTTCGGCATTTCTAGCTTGAGAAAGACAATAGCAAAACCACCTTTCTGTCTTTCCAGCTTGAGCGAAGCCTACTGCTTTCTATCGAATCTCTGAGCCTAACTTTCTTCTTTCTACAATCAAGATACCTTGTTTCCACCCACCTAGCTACTCTCTCGTTCTCATTCGAGAAGGAGTCCATAACCCAAAATTAATATATTGCTATGATAACCTTCATGATCAAGGATTTAAAAAATGACGGGTTCTACGAACACCCAACACAAACCGAAGAAGAGGCGAGGAGTCAGCTTGTGGAGTAAAAACACTGTTTTTTTTTCTCACACATTTGGCATATTTGCATAAGCAAAGTGCGACGGTCATATATATGTTACATTGTAGCAAATCCTTCACAGTAAATCTCAAGTTACATATGACTAATCGATAGCGATATACCAACAGCAATGTTCAAAAAAAGGCTAAGAAAAACATAAACAATAATGATATTATGTCTTCTTCAGACGACTTTCGAACCCCTTGTACAAATCAGATACTTTCTATAAATAACAACACTCTCGGTTCTTCTATGGTTCACACTCTCTGTTGAATTCTCTAATCCGAGATGGCATCTTCAAGATCTCTTTAGCGATGTTTTCATCGTTACCAATCAGAATGACAAACTGTTGACATCAAGTGGACAGAGAATCTCGGGATCCTCTCCATTTTAGAAAACAATTTTTTGAACGGTGAACGTCGAAGTGAGAAGCATATGCAGTTAAAATGAAAAAAAATATCCCTATTAACAGCTTAAACAGGTTTTTTCTCCCTTCCTGTGGCATTAATTTCACTGAAAACCTGCCATGAAGACATGGAATTAGCTGTGAATCTATTCTAAAATCAATACAGAGCGATATGAATAAAACATTGTATATATTGCAAAGGAGGGATGTTCGGGATTTGAAAAATAGGTCAACGGGTCATGCTCCAATCAAAATGTGTTTTATAAAACTTTACAATATCATTATTTCACAATATCTAATTAGTGATTTTCCCTTTCCTTAATGCAGATGTGCCAAAGTGAGAGGTCGAGGTGCCAATAAAACAACATCAAACTCAGAGTGTGAGGTGATGTGAGAGCTGAAAGTGCCATATCGCCTCTTTCATATCATTAATGTCGTTTAATGTCTGTGCACTAAAGAGAAAAGTTGACGGTGACAAAAAATGATCTAAAATGATCTAAGGTACAAAATCCAAAGACAGAACAAAGAAAAACAAAGGATTAAGTGGTGAAATTTGCTTTGAAATCATATCATTAGTGTCCTTTAATGTCGGTGTGCTAAAAGAGAAAAGTTGATAGTGATAAAAAAAAATGATTTAAGGTATAAAATTTAAAGACAAATCAAAGAAAAACAAAAGATGAAGTGATGAAATTTGTATAGAAGTTTCTTATTTTTTTATCAAAGAATAAAATGGGGATGTTGTAGTTACAATATTATGATATTGAATTTGATGTCTTTCTTGTTGAATTGATTGTATAAGGAAAGAATTGTTGTGTTTTCCACCATATAGGTTTTCCTAGGGTAAAATGTTATGTTCTTGTGTGGTTGTCTCTTTATGATCCTTATGAAATTTTTGTTTTATTGTTGATCTCTTCTATATAATTGATTTATGATGGAAAGAACACAAGGAATGGATTAACTTAATTAAATTCATAAGAAGTAATTATCAATCTAGAGGATACCCTAAAATTCAAGAATGTATCAGAGCTATGGTGAAAAAGCATCCCTGAAAAGAAGACATCAAGTTATTTCATCCAGATCTCTTCTCCCTAGGCCAAGATTTGTCACCAAAGCATTGTGTACTTTGTGCCTTAACCAGGGTCTATTTATTCAATGAAAATAAGAAGCATAGTGTAAAAAAGGTTAATGTTATAGTAGCTCAAAAGTCTACTGTGAAATGGACCCTTATTTGCAAAAGGAATATCATGCATTTGAGATCCATAGTTTATATTTTCCATGTACGGATGTTGAAGAGGATAAAATTTCTATTTCTAAACCTTATTTCATCTACCTCCATACACTAAACCTTAGGAGTTATATTTACGTCACGATCCTATGCTAGAAAAAGGATCGAAGCATTATGTCTGAGTGAATCTCAATTCGCTGACGTCAACGTTCCTATTAATAAAGGTCAAGTATCTTCCGAAAATCCTAAACCATCACAATATGTAATCCTTTTATGATTAATTCAAAACCATTGGAGCTTAACCATAGAAATGAGGATGCTTTGTGAGGATAAATGCAAAAAGATTGAATGACTTTAATAAATGTCCAACCAATCCACATTGTTTTTTGATATGTAACCCTTTGTGAATTGATCAAAGCTTCATAATTTTCTTAATTATGTTATATAGTTTAATTATGAAGATTGAAGTGATGAAGACCATTGTGATGAAATAGTCATGGCAATATAGAATTAAATTAAGTCTAGTGAAATTAATAAGAGTGAATAAGAGGTCGAGTCCCTTTTTAAGATTAAGATCAAAGTCATCAAGAAGTCTCACATGTAAAAATATTGAAATATTGTTGCCATGATTCTAAAAGATCCGAGTTTGAGAATTTAACAGGGTTGTCTTGAAAGGTCAACCACCCAAGCTTGTATTACATTGAAGTATGAATGTTTAGTGTATTTATATCCATGTTAGTTCTAAGATCATAAGACATGGTGCAATGAAAATTTCTACTGTCTAAGATTTGATGACTACTCCATGCAAGGAAACTAAATTCTTTGAAATACAAGCTTATTGTATATTCATACAAAAGTTCCTATCTAAGATTATGCTACCTTGTGTTGCAAAGAAATTTACATGCAAGGAGATATTGCTTTGTGATCTATTGTTCACACAAGATCACCAGACAACGAGAGCAAAATGGCCAATGGATAGACAATCAAATCCTAGCCCAATGCTCATACATGCAACAAACAAATGATTCTATGTGCTATGAAGGAAAGAGCGTTCCCTAGTATCCTCGTAGGTCATTGAAGGGTTTTTAATTCATAGCAGAATACTCGCGCTCCACTCAAACGATCTGCTTCATCTACTCTCAATCTCAACACCTACACATAGTCACAAACGCCCAAGGATGAAAAGTGATCTTCCTCAGAAGATAGTAAACTCAAAAAATCATAGAATTAATATATATCATTGTTACAAGCATGTAAATATAGGGAAGGAACATATATTTCTATTAATCTAGAATCAAAATACAAGTATACCTTCACCCAGGTTGCCTCTCCAAAATCGATAAAGTATCCCCACTACAACAGGAAAATATCCATAAAGAACAAAAACTCTAGTAGCATAAGCCTCAAGGGATCACTCTAAAAATTTGTCTCTCTCCAGGAATCTGATGCCAATACTCAAGCTCAATCACTAGAACTGTAGCTCTAGCTAGCTTGACCCTCTCATATGGTCTGGTATAAATAGGGTGAAGAGAGCTCCTTGGAGGATGAATGTAGACGCTCAAGACGATAAGAAGTTATGGAATCTTCTCAACGATAAGTCTTGGCCAACTCGAATAGGTAATGAGTCAAATCGATCTCCTAGGAACCAAAAACTTTTAGAAATATTCCTTGGTTACAGGCACAGAATAAGGAAAACTCGGTTGTAGTCGCACGTATAAGGCATGTTGCGAACAACTGGAGGCTCTAGTCACACACATAAGCCATCATTGATGTAACCAGGTGTCATGACAGATAAAAGGAAGGTTTGAGGCCCAGCAAAAGGTCAACAAACATAGTGTCTCAAAAATACTAACCCTTAGGAGAAAGATAGGCTGATAATAGATTCCCCCTAATGTATGAGGTCAGAGGAGAAACTGATAGCCAAAATATAATATGGCAGACCTTAGAGGTCAAAACAGGAATGAGGAGACAAAGCCAAGGACTCAAATAAGAAGACACTAGAGTTGAACTCACATTAATGTTGATAACATCCCTAATGTGGGCATACCCATGCTCGGTCACAATAAGATATTGAACATGGCCACCATAAAATACAATGTGGATCCATGACATGAAATTATAGAACATGACCACGAAGATATACATGGTGGATCCATGTGACTCAATAGATAAATCATAGCCACCAACAAATACAATGTGGATCTATGTCATAATATACATCAGTAGGACTATGGACACATGACAGACATAGAAGTGTCTCAGATAGCCTTCAAAGCACATAAATGATACATAACTCCAATGTAGCATGGGAAGGATTCCGGCTCTTGGGAGGACTGCAGCGACCACTGCGACGAGAGCACGTTTTCATGGCGACCAACCAGCATCTTCCTTCCGTTCATCCCTCTCCGGGACAGCTGTTACATGCTCCATCGCTGGTCTCCCTTTTTCATCAACCTGTTTGATGCTCGTGGCTCACACTCCAGGTTTGCCATCTGTCCCATTTACTAGTCTAATCTCTCGTCCCTAGTTTTCTCCATTTATACACAGAGCTTCTCCGGTGAACCATTTCGAGCGTTTTTCGCCTGTCGACCTTTAGTCGATCGACTCTCCTCTGTTACACTCTCCTTCTGTTTGTTCCTGTCTACATTTGCTGCACTCTTTCATGGCGATCGCTCTCACTCACAGTGGTCGTCTACGCGGTACCAGGTCTGTCTCACGCTCTCCTCCCATCCTGTTTGTTATCTAATTTTCGTTTTCTAGACACAGTATAATAGATTAATCTTCCTCATATGCCTATACTCTGGTTTATAGTCGTAGCCATAGCATTGTTGATTATTTTTCCTGATATAGCTGCGATTCAAACTATATTTTGTTCCTAGTTGCCTCTATTTCGGGTTATATATTTTATGGTGGCTCTGCTACTCGAACATGGATTTTTTTCAGATGCTTAAAGCATTTTTTACCATATACAAACCATGCAAAGATGTCAGGTTCAAGCTTGGCAAATGGTGGTGCATTTTTCAATTATACTGTTGTTGTTTCTCTTGCTGCGTCCCCCCTGCTCTCTAGTCTGGTATTTCTGTTGCCTTCTCCTAGTTCCAGTTGCCGGAATTGTCGCCATGGTTTTCTAAAATCCGTCATCGTGGTTTTTTCAAATTTCCGCTTTTGGGATTGTGCCTTCGAACCTATTCGTGTTATCTGTTCATGCATTTACTATTTTCATCTGTTTTCTCATCCTTTTTGGATGATTGGCGGCTTGCTGACGCCACAATTCACTATTTTTCTTCCTTCCCACGGCTGTTTTTCTGCTTTATTTGCCCCTGACACATTGGGATTATCTTCTCTGGCTGTCCTCTTTATACTCGACCCTCCTTTTTATCTTCTTTGTCAGATCGGGTCTTTTCCGCATTTAAGTTTCCTTCTCCAGGCAATATATGCACAGTCCTCCATCTACATTGTTCTGTTGTTCCAAATCTTGCTAATCCCCAGGTGGGATTTTCGACTGTGATTGGTGCGCATGGAGGGCGGCTCTGACTCGGCTGCCACTGAGGCACTTATAAATGCCACATTAGATGCTGAACAGGCCTGGCTAACCGGCTCAGCTGGTGCTGACTGGCAGGGCGCTCTGTATGATGTGGCTATCAAACCGTCCTGTCGGCCTCCCGTTTCTACCCCCCCATCCAACGGGGTGACGAATACCAATCTCATCCTCAGCATCCGCTTTACTACAAATCTTACAAGCCAGTTCGGACATCTGCCCCACCTTCGGCTCTTAAGTTGGACTCCGTTCATCTCTCCAAACGTATTGACAGCCTTCAACATCTTGCTCTCATCGGGCGATGGCATTTTCCTATTATGAATGACTCTGATATGCGTCAGTGGCTTGCATCCCATTGGAAACCTGTCATCAGGTATATCCCTGTCATCTCTAATCTTATGAAAGGATGGTATTGTTTTCATTTCCTTGCTGCTGAAGACGCCGTAGCCATTTTAAAGGGACCCTGGGTTTACAACCGCAGCTTCCTTGCCCTATACCGATGGTATCTTGGGTTTGACCCTTTAAGTAACACACCGTCCAACAATCTCATTTGGGTGAAGCTGCCAAACCTTCCCCTCGAATTCTGGTCGAAGGAAACACTTGAGGAGATCGGGAACGCGATTGGACGGTTCGTCTATGTGGACCCCTGGTGCCTTGGTGAGAAGGATAAGAGAATCTCCTGGATTCTCATAGAGAAATCCTATCGGGGTGGATATCCTGAATTCCTTGAAATTGACTGGCGGAACCTCCATATTAATCAGCTCCTGGATTATTGGGGAATCCCTTTTCGCTGTGCTGCCTGCCACAAAACAGGACACTTGATAAAATCCTGGCCCCGCCTCAAGCTCTCCCACCCCCGCCACTCTCGTCACCGAAACGGATACCCCACCTCTTCTGATTTTTCCTCCTCCCCCGAACTTCCAAACATCCAAAAACCTGCGGCTTCTCCCGACCGTCCTATTTTCCCCACATCTGGCGAACCCTCCTCCCGTCCCGCTCCTTCTCACCCTGATCCCCCCGCTCCCCCTTGCCCCCCTATCCCGGAACCCGTCGACCCCGCTGCTATCCCATCCCCCATCCTGCTATCTATCAAAGACTTCTCCTTCGATACATCTCCCATCCCTATCTCCTCCTCCACCCCCTCCCCCAACAAGACACTTCTTTCTCAAATCAAGGGAAAGGGTCCCTGCACATCCATCACCCCTGTTAACTCCCCCACGTCTTCCCCCATTAACCAACTTGACAGCGACCTTGACATTTTCCTATCCCGTAAATCCCTCGAACTTGAACTCCTCACCATTCACAAACCTTCGGCTCCTGGATTACCTTTCATTAGCCCGGATTCGGCTCAGAATATCACTGTCAGGAAGAAAACACGTGGCGGCAGCAGGCACTTCAGAGGCAGAAACATGGTCACAGAACGCAGCGTTCGGAATCTCTCTCTCATTGATGTTCCCATTCATAACCTTCTGGTCTCACAACCCCTTAGAGCAAATGTGGCTGGCGAGCCCTCAAAATGAATTTTATCATTTCTCTGAACATCCGGGGCCTCGGCGTTGACCCCAAATTTCTAACGCTCAGGGATTTCTTCCGCTCCTCTCGTCCGAGTATCATCCTCATACAAGAAACTATGCGCAATTGTGAGGCTTCTCTCACATATTTCAGAAAACTTCTTCCATCCTGGTACATGGTGGCCACAGATGCAGACAGGCTTTCTGGCGGTCTAGCGACTCTCTGGGATCCATCCCGTGTCAAAGCGAAAGCATACAAGTGCTTTGCTGGAATCTTCATTTCAGCCACAGTCAGAGGCATCAACATCCCTCTGAATATTCTTAATATATATGCGCCCTATAAAAATAGGACCCCTTTCTGGTCAAATTTTTTTTCCTCTGTTATCTTTGATATTGAACACCTGATTATTGCTGGTGACTTTAATCTCACTCTAAATTCTAATGAATGCTGGGGTCATTGTAGGCATCCCGCCTCTCTTGTAGAATCCTTCAAGATTGATCTTCTTAATCATAACATTATAGACATCGCTCCTGGCGAGATGAAGCCGATGTGGACAAATGGAAGGACTGACCAGGCTTACATCGCCAAACGGATCGATAGGTTTTTGGTACACGTCAGTGTTATCGACATACTGGGCATGCCAAGTCTTTCGGTGGAAAATATCTTGGTCTCCGATCACCGCCCCATCATCCTCTCTTGGCTGGATAGTGGCGCCAAAAAGGGTTATCCTTTCAAATTCAACTGCTCACATCTGCTGGACCCCGCCTTCAACGAGCTCATCTCCAGCACATGGGAAAAGGTTTCTTCTTCTCATCCGCATTTCCCCCCCACTCTTTTCGTGAGAAGTTACAGGCGCTAAAAAAGATCGTTAAAGCCTGGGAAGTGGAGCAAAAGAAAAAGGACAAGGCGGATCTCCTCCATATCCAACAGGAGATCGATCTCATCATACAGGCAGCTAACTCCACTCCCCTCACTTTTGACATGAAATGCCGCATCCACTCTCTCGAGGGGAATAGATCCGATATTCTCAAGAAGCAGGAGGCCACCTGGCGGCTTAAAAGTAGGGCAACATGGCTACGCGAGGGAGATAAAAACACAAAATTTTTTCACAAGTTTGCCAACTCGAGAAGAAATAAGAATGCCATTTGGAAGATCAAGAATGCCAATGGCGACACCTTTGTCTCCCAACTAGACATTTCCAGGGAAGCCGTTTCTTATTTCAAGCAACAATTCTCGTGGAGACCCAATGTTGCATTTTAGGATCTCTTATGGGGTATTGACCCGGCCCCCCTTATGTTTGACGATCATGCAAATGAGGCTTTATACAAAACAATCACAGAAGAGGAGCTTCTTCGAATAATGAAGTCCTTCCAAAAGGACAAGTGCCCAGGACCCGATGGCTGGACCATCGAATTTTTCATCCATTTCTTCGATATATTCAAGGTGGATATCCTCTCCATGGTCGAGGCTTCAAGAACTACTGGCATCATTCATCCACACACCTCCTCGACATTGATTGCTCTTATCCAAAAGAATGTTGATCCTGAAACTTTTAAGGACTACCGTCCGATTTCCCTGTGCAACATTTCCTTTAAGATCATCACTAAGATCATTGCTGAATGCACCAAAGGATATCTGGCCTCCTCCTTGTCACAAGACCAATACACTTTCCTTCATGGCAGAAACATCCTCGACGCTGTGGCTAACACTCAGGAATGCCTTTTCTCTCTCCACGCCCGACATCAGGCTGCGGCCATCACGAAAATTGATCTTCATAAGGCTTTCGACTGCATTGACTGGGGGTTTATGGAATGCTTGTTGGCTAAGATTGGTTTGCGGCCACATAACATCCGTTGGATTTTGGCATGCTTTATGAATGTCAATTATGTTGTTATCGTTAACAGCCTCCCAACACATTTCTTCCAGGCACAAAGAGGACTGCGACAGGGCTGTCCGCTGTCACCTCTTCTATTCATCCTCGTCATGAATACTCTGAGCCTACATATCAACAAAGTCGTGGCCGAGATGAAAATTAAGGTAGTTAAAATATGCAGACAGGTATATATCTCTCACAATCTCTTTGTAGACGATGTTCTTTTATTTGCTTTGCTCTGTCGATCTTCATGGATCTGCTACAAAGACATTCTGGATCGTTTCAACAATGCTACTGGGCTTTTCATCAACAAATCTAAGTCTATGTTATATCACAACAATGTGGATTTGGATATGGTGGCATGGATTTCCCAGCTCTTCGACATCGATTCGGCCCCTCTCTCCCAGGGTCTCAAATATCTTGGATTCCACCTAAAGCCCTCCGGTTACTCGAAGCACGACTGGACATGGCTGACTGAGAGATTTTATAAACGCATATCTACTTGGGAATACCGATATCTCTCTCTAGCGGGCAGGGTCACACTCTCCCAAGCTGTTCTGCTTCAGATGGCGGTGTACTGGGCACACCTCTTTCATCTCCCGATCAGCATCATCAAACAGCTGACCTCAATCACAACCAATTTTATCTGGGGTGGCAACAAACATCAATCAAAGATTCATTTGACCAAAATGCACAGGATCACAGTGCCAAAACAACTGGGTGGATGGGGTCTAAAAGACCTGCGTACCTTTGGCAGGTCTCTTACTTGCAAAACTCTCCACAGAGGCATTTTTGGCACCGGGCCATGGAGTGTTACAATCCAACAAAAATACATGAAGGGTCGGGGTCTGGAATTCTGGTTTCGCAGGGGCACTATTGGTATTCATAGAGGCTCTGCCATTTGGCTCAGCCTTAAATCTATAGAGAAATACTTCCTCTCTAAGCTCAGATGGCGTCTACACTCCGGAACACATGTGCTCATTGGCATTGACTCGATTGCCAGCAAACAAAGTTTCTTCCTTCCTCAAAATGTTATTTCCGCCATGCACCACTTGGGAATTTTCACATGGGACAAAGTCATTTTGGACTGGGCGGGCCCCTCCCACACTTGGAAGTCTGCTGAACAGATCGGTCTGCCGGCTCCTCTTTCCCCTGTTTGGTTACAGGTATGCTCGTCATTACAGGCTTCTGGGATTTTGCGCAGCGGTCCTTCCGACCACCTATACTGGTTCTCAACCAACGCCTTAGCTCCCATTAGCGTCAAAGATATATATTCAGAGCTCATCTCTATGCTGGTCCCGGTTTCTGCTCCAATCTTCCCCACGGTTTTATGGAAGACTGGATGCCCGCCAAGGATGATCTATTTTGCATGGCTTCTTTTCAGCAACAAGAACCTGACGTGGGATAACTTGAGAAAACGATCATGGCATGGCCCCAGCAGATGCTCCATATGCGAGTCAGATGAAGAGACAAATTTCCATATTTTCTTTCATTGCGGCCCCACTCAGGATATCTGGTATGAACTTGCACATTTATACAATTTTCCTCACGTTGTCTTCGACACTGTGCAGGCTGCTTTCCTTTGGTGGTCTTCTCAATGTGAAAATCGCCACCCACTCCTCATTATCACAGTCTGGTTTGTATGGCGCTGGCGAAATCATAGGATCTTCGACTACTCCAATGCTCCTCTCAATTCCATTCTGCCCTGCATAGGCTCTCTATACGAATCCATCACAAGTAACAGGGCATAGATCCTGTGTGGTTTTTTGTCATCATATTACGGATGGCCTTCTGTTCTTTTTCATGCTAGTCTTTATGTTTCCATATATCTGACTTCTCCAGGACCATTTGCTTATGTTTCCACACTTTTTTTGTCTCTCTATGCTCCCTCAGAGCATTTTATGATCTGCTCTTTTGAGGCATATGTTTTTATGTAACAATTTGACCTTTATATTGCCTTAATATAAATATACAGCTTTTTCTTCTTTAAAAAACATGGGAAAGATTCCATACAAAATTGAGATGTGGCTAACCCAAGGTCTTCGACATAACCTTGATGGTATGAATATACCACATGCTACATAACCTTGGCATATTTGCATATTTGCATAAGCAAAGTGCGACGGTCATATATATGATACATTGTAGGTCATATATATGATACATTGTAGCAAATCCTTCACACTAAATCTCAAGTTACATATGACTAATCGATAGCGATATACCAACAGCAATGTTCAAAAAAAGCTAAGAAAAGCATAAAAAATAATGATATTACGTCTTCTTCACACGACTTTCGAACCCCTTGTACAAATCAGATGGCATCTTCAAGATCTCTTTAGCGATGTTTTCATCGTTATGAGAATGACAAACTGTTGACATCAAGTGGACAGAGGATCTCGGGATCCTCCCCATTTTAGAAACCAATTTTTTGAACGGTGAACGTGGAAGTGAGAAGCATATGCAGTTAAAATGAAAAAAAATATTCCTATTAGCAGCTTAAACAGGTTTTTTCTCCCTTCCTGTGCATTAATTTCACTGAAAACCTGCCATGAAGACATGGAATTGGCTGTGAATCTATTCTAAAATCAATACAGAGCGATATGAATAAAGCATTGTATATATTTTCTGTGTTGTGTGCCATTACAGAAGGTCAATTAGTTTTTTGTTTGTTTGTTTCAGCAAGATATAATTGACAGCGACATATCTGGAACGATAGTTTTGAACCTGTGTATCGAAACGATAGTTTTAAACGTCGAATCAAAATAGGTAGTAACGTGAAGGATGTGCTACGCAATATTGCAAAGGAGGGATATTCGGGATTTTAAAAATAGGTCAACGGGTCATGCTCCAATCAAAATGTGTTTTATTTCCCAATATCTAATTAGTGATTTTCCCTTTCCTTAATGCAGATGTGCCAAAGTGAGAGGTAGAGGTGCCAATAAAACAACATCAAACTCAAAGTGTGAGGTGATGTGACAGCTGAAAGTGCCATATCGCCTCTTTGAAATCATATCATTAATGTCGTTTAATGTCTGTGTACTAAAAGCGAAAAGTTGACGGTGACAAAAAAAATGATCTCAGGTACAAAATCCAAAGACAGACCAAAGAAAAACAAAGGATTAAGTGGTGAAATTTGGCGATTCCTATTTGTGCGATTATAGAAAATTTAATGCCCGCTGACATGGGCGGTGTTTAACACCATATAACACTCTTGCGCGGTTTTTTTCTCCTCATCATCGCGCGGGGATGTTATATGGTGGTAAACACCGCCCCATGTCAGGCGCATTAAATTTTCTATGGTCGCACATTTAGCAATTGCCGTGAAATTTGCTTTGAAATCATATCATTAATGTCATTTAATGTCGGTGTGCTAAAAGAGAAAAGTTGAGAGTGATAAAAAAAATGATTTAAGGGACAACATCTAAAGACAAATCAAAGAAAAACAAAAGATGAAGTGATGAAATTTGTATAGAAGTTCCTTATTTTTTATCAAAGAATAAAATGGGGATGTTGTAGTTACAATACTATGATATTGAATTTGATGTCTTTCTTGTTGAACTCATTGTATAAGGAAAGGATTGTTGTGTTTTCCACCATATGGGTTTTCTTAGGGTAAAATGTTATGTTCTTGTGTGGTTGTCTCTTTATGATCCTTATGAAATTTTTGTTTTATTGTTGATCTCTTCTATATAATTGATTTTTGATGGAAAGAACACAAGGAATGGATTAACTTAATTAAATTCATAAGAAGTAATTATCAATCTAGAGGATACCCTAAAATTCAAGAATGTATCAGAGCTATAGTGAAAAAGCATCCCTGAAAAGAAGACATCAAGTTATTTCATCCCGATCCCTTCTCCCTAGGCCAAGATTTGTCACCAAAGCATTGTGTACTTTGTGCCTTAACCAGGGTCTATTTATTCAATGAAAATAAGAAGCATAGTGTAAAAAAAGTTAATGTTATAGTAGGTCAAAAGTCTACTGTGAAATGGACTCTTATTTGCAAAAGGAATATCATGCATTTGAGATCCATAATTTATATTTTCCATGTACGGATGTTGAAGAGGATAAAATTTCTATCTCTAAACCTTATTTCATCTATCTCCATACTCTAAACCTCAGGAGTTATATTTACATCACGATCCTATGCTAGAAAAAGGATCGAAGCATTATGTCTCAATGAATCTCAATTCGCTGACGTCAACGTGTCTATTAATAAAGGTCGAGTATCTTCCGAAAATCCTAAACCATCACAATATGTAATCCTTTTATGATTAATTCAAAACCATTGGAGCTTAACCATAGAAATGAGGATGCTTTGTGAGGATAAATGCAAAAATACTGAATGACTTTAATAAATGTCCAACCAATCCACATTGTTTTTTGATATGTAACCCTTTGTGAATTGATCAAAGCTTCATAATTTTCTTAATTATGTTATATAGTTTAATTATGAAGATTGAAGTGATAAAGATCCACTGTCATGAAATAGTCATGGCAATATAGAATTAAATTAAGTCTAGTGAGATTAATAAGAGTGAATAAGAGGTCGAGTCCCTTTTTAAGATTAAGATCAAAGTCATCAAGAAGTCTCACATGTAAAAATATTGAAATATTGTTGCCATGATTCTAAAAGATCCGAGTTTGAGAATTTAATAGGTTTGTCTTGAAAGGTCAACCACCCAAGCTTGTATTACATTGAAGTATGAATGTTTATTGTCTTTAAATCCATGTTAGTTCTAAGATCATAAGATGTGGTGCAATGAAATTTTCTATTGTCTAAGATTTGATGACTACTCCATGCAAGGAAACTAAATTCTTTGAAATACAAGCTTATTGTATATTCATACAAAAGTTCCTATCTAAGATTATGCCACCTTGTGTTGCAAAGAAATTTACATGCAAGGAGATATTGCTTCGTGATCTATTGTTCACACAAGATCACCAGACAACAAGAGAAAAATGGCCAATGGATAGACAATCAAATCCCAGCCCAATGCTCATACATGCAACAAACAAATGATTCTATATGTCATGTTCAAGGGAGACACAAATGATGTTGTTGTTTGATGACTAATGGAAATAAGTTTTCTCTCCCTAGTCTTTTTATAAGTTCCTTTTTTTGTAAAGTTGTCCCCTAAGCCCGAAAAAGAGATAAAAGTATATAAGGGAGAACCTCCTAGCCATAGTAGACTAGGGTATTCCTTTTTCGTAACTAGTCTATCCCAGTCTGGAAAAGGGTTATACTTATAGTAAGTAGATGACCCTTCAATTACTTTAATGAGTGTGAAGGAGGAAAGTTCACTCGACAATATTTTCTAAATTAAGGACTCTGAAAATAATTTAAAGGAAAATCCTTTTGGAGGAACGAGTGTTATAGAGGATAACAACTGGTTCCGACAATGATGGAATTTCTCATGATGTAATGAGGACAAGAGGTGGGCTAATAGGACCACTCATTATAGTGGTTCCTCCAAGAAAGGGTAAAACACCAAGTGACAATGAATGATAGTCCAAGCAAATGATGACGATGGAAGAGAGAAAACAAGACTCAAATTGAAAACATAGGCTAATAAAAAATGGCAATCAGAAGGAATACAAGTGGTGGAATCCTCCTAGGGTATAGCTAGAAATATGATGAAGAAGAGGACATGAGGGTCATATTCTAGGTCATGGCAGGTCAAAAGGAGGGATTCTAAAAAGAAAATAAAAATGATTGCATGGAAACTAGGAGGACAAAAACGTGTTATACTAGGGTATCCATGATCAAGTAAGCTCTGCAAGAAATGACATGCATAGAGGAAAGAGGCTAAATTCAAAACTTAATGGGGTTAGACCTGAGGCATAAATATGGCACTAATGGTCAAAATGCAATGGATACGTAAAAAATGGCCTAACCCTATACCCCAGGAAAGGAAATGTACCTCAGACCCATTGTTATAAACGAGACCCCCAAAAATCACATAAAAAGGATAACTTACCAACCTCCCACAAAAAGTAAACTAGAAAAAGAATTATAAAGAAAAACCCTCTCAAGCCCAAAAGGTAAAAAGGGAATATTCTCAAAGATGCCAATTTCTTTTTTATAAAAACAACTCATACCTCCCAATTTGGTCATTATGTTTTGGAGAAGAGAGAAGGAGAGAACTTCCAAGCTTTTTGGTGCTAAGAAAAGGAGGAGCAAGAGGATCCAAAGAAGGAGCATCTTCAACAAGGTAAGTCAAGCTCATTGTTGTGTCGATTTAATCACTGTTTAATTGAATGAACCACAACCATTCAATTGTCAACCAGGGTAGGTTTGTTTATTTCAAAGGTTGATGTACTATCTGTCCCGACACATAACAACCAAGGATAGAAATAAAGAACAAAAATAAATTCCGTTGAAACTAATTGCAGAAACTAAACAATTGTGCATAAATAAAAAAATCACTCTACATGAATGAAATCACACTTCATGTTTTACCAAGAAACGGGAACGCCACACACAATATCAATGACTAAACCAACTGATCAAGTATTACAACTTAAATCAATCTTGTGTAACAACATATCATAAATCTAGAGAAAATAAGTAAATATGCTCTGTGAATTACACAATGGCAACAATAACTTCACACTTACGGAAAAGAAATAATTAATCTAATGCTACAACTGCTACTGCAATCCCTACTAAAGAGCAAGGCCCTTCCTCCCTAGTAAGGCATAGGGATGAAATAAGATCTAGTTAGGAATTCAACACAAAATCTATAAAAACATCACCAACAATGTTCTTGTATTAAAATAGTTGTGAATTACACAATCAAAATGATGTTATTATCTCGTGTTGCATGTTCCGTTCCATGGAACTGAATCCTTTTATAAAGTTTACATGCCCAAAATAGGGAACATATCAGTCATGAGAATCTTATGATTCCTCATGCTAATTGGTATTAAAAGAAAATAGAAATTGTTACAACTGGTTTCTAAATACAAGACCTATTCAAGTTACATCATTTTTCTAAAATCATAACCACCTAGATTCCTTGACTGCCCATAGATAATCCATGCTTCTCGACAGTTGTCTCGTGGAATAGTACCCACATTCTTTGACAGTTGCGGTGTAACAACAACTTGAGGTGTAACAATAATGGTTTGTAGAAGAAAATCCTTAAAACATATTTGTGAATTAACAGCACAACTGTCCATCCTTTGGCCTTGAATTCATGGGCAACACCTGAAACAAAAAGAGCCAGAGAATTTCTTCCGCACTTACCCTAGTTAGCCATAAAAAAAATATCACTTCATTCATATTTAACAAAAATGGCAAAATAATATGTGACATGTCACAATAAGAGTTGCTTCTTATAACCATGAAAAGCGATAGTTAGGATGTAAAGCTCATGGGTTCGAAGGTAAAATGGTCTAAAATGGGGGGAAATAGGTATCTAAAATATGCCCAATAGCTGTACCCAACACTCATCCCTTTGTGGAGCAATAAAAACATAGGTTTCTCTAGTCGTAGTAGAAATTTTAGAAAAAGTTATTTTTTGTTTGTAAAAATGCCCTTCATTGCATGATCATAATAGGGAATTTTGGACAGGAAGAGGCCAGTCGCACGCATGCCATGACATGCATGGGACTGTTGCTGCAATTTATAAGCTGCAAGGCAGTGACCAGGGTGGAAATTTTTAATTTTTTGATTTTTGCTTGAAGTTCAATTTTCATGTTTTTACAAGGGTTTTGTTGTTTAGATGTTGTGACTATGACTGATATTTTTAACTTGCGGATCCAAGAGAAACCATTGTTGAATGGAGGGAGAGATACCATTCCCTAAATGAGATTAAGGAAATGGGACATCAACCAACACTAAATTCCCTAAGGAATTGTGGATTGTTGAAATTCTACATGATTCCCAGTATGACAAACCAACCCTTTGTGATGGACCAAATCATTTGATGGTGGGATGCAGAAACTGAACAATTCATTGTGGGGCTGGAGTCATTTTATGTAGGAGTGGATGAAATTTATTTCCTCACATGGTTATCAAAGGCGGGATGCTCTGATGGTGTTTTCAGGGGGATGCGGTACCAGTGGAGAGACAATTAAAATTTTGATGGAAAAACATTGCAAGGCAGAGAACAAAAGAGATAAAGAGAAAATCCATATTGAGGAATTGGAAGACGTGACCTTACAAACACTGGAATACACTGTGACTCGGGTAGCTAGCATTAAATCTCCCCATATTGTGACTAAATCACATCTGAAGTTGTGTCACATCTGAAGTTGTGTCTAAGATGTTTGGAACCCACCCTATTTAACTAGTGTGAGAGGATATTGGCTAATATGAAAGTTCGTCTTATGAAGATGAAGAGGGGGAGAAATAAAAAATTTGGTTGTCAGATTCTGATTGTGTCACTTTTCGTGGAGAAGGTCTCAGCCATGTGGCCAATGTCACTTGACTATGTGGTGTATTTGCCACTACCATAGCCTGAGATGATGAGGTGGTGTTCGGTCATGCCTAGAGAGGATGGAGTAAATAACAACAACTGGTTTCCAACCACATACTTCAAATGGATGAACCAAGCACCATTGGTAGTGGATGACTACCCATATGATGGAGTAGATTTCTAGGGAGATACAAACATGGTATTGCCCCTAGAAGTGGATTTTGATTACAGACGTAAAAATGTTTTTGGATTTTTGGATTTTTTTTTTTGGTATGGGTGCATGGTTACTGATAAATATTGTGTATGATATGTAGATGTGGCTCCAATGCACCCTGTAGGTTCTTCCCCACTCAGGAGATGGGTACCAACGGCTATGGCTCGGGCAGTAATGGAGGATGAGGACGAGGAGCTACGAGAGTTTACACGCAAATTTGTCGAGGGATTGACATTAGGGGTTCCTCTGAGGAGTATTCCAAATACCCCTTGACAATTTCAAAGGCACACTGTAGGACTTACTTTAGCCCATTGTCAGAGCCTTCTCCGCTGCATCCTAAATGTGGTTTTGTGCTATCATGAGCATCATTGAGCTGATATAGTGGTGTCTATAGGGATATGCGTTTTTTATGGATCTACATATGTATGGCATATATCCAAGGCCTCTGATGCCCAGATTTTGAATGATGTACCCAACTTTTTATATTTAATAAAATGACACCCTTTATGTGTTTGTGTTCAAATGATGTGTATGTACAATGAAAGTTTACTTTATCATGTGCATGGTTAAAATTATTGATGCGACAAAGTCTAATCTAACACGTAATTAGCTAACAAATCAACCAACATGTTTTGATCTCAAGGAATATGAATGTATTCAATGTAGTCAAATAAACATTCCAAGAGACATACCCTCAAAAAATAGCGTAGGATAATAGAGTTCCTTATAGAATAAATATGGTGAGTTGAGACACTAAGAGCTGATATTCAAGATGAACAACTAAGTGACATATGCCAAGGTGACTAGCCTTGGTCAAGAGCTCAATGAAAGAACTATATTCAGCCACATTGTTGGTAACTGGGTGAACATGACTCACAATTTCATTAGTGGATGAAAAGATGACCCAAGCAGCGGAAGCAACATTTCAATTGTAATGTCTTGCACCATCTACAAGGCCTCTATAGGGAAGAAAGGGTGTTGATATATGTGCATCAAAGACCAGACACAAGAATCACACATAGAAACCATGGGAAATTAATAAAAGAAAAGAAAATTATCACATGCACAGCTATATACAGTATGTACAAGCAACCATACAATGAAAATACACATAGTAGTGTTTCAAGTAGAGCCGATTATGTGGCTCCGACAATGGATTCCCATCACAATCAACCAACTCATATGCCCCTTTCTTGAGAACATTTTTAACAATGTAGGGACCATGCCACATGGGTTCGATTTTACTAGCCCCCAACTTGTCATGGTCTTGGTCATAAATCAAAATGAGGTCTCCTTTAGAAAAAACATGAGGTCAAACAGACTTATCATATTCGGCCTTAATGCGTTTCTTATGAGTTCCGTTATTGGCCGAACGAGAAGGTGTTGTTTATCTAGGTGGGAATGTTGTAGGATACATTCTTCCTCGGCCAAAGTATCAGGGAGTAACTCAATAGCTAGTTCAAGGGAAGAGATTTCACACTGGATAGGAAGAATTGACTCCATTCTGTAAACCAATTGGAAAGAAGTAAATCCAGTGGAAAATTTCACTGAGGTTTGATACGCCCATAAGGTGGAAAATAACATAAGATGTCAATTCGACTTATGTTTCCCTACCATCCATTGCAACATGGTTTTAAAAGTTTGATTGAAAGCTTCTACTTAGCCATTGGCTTAAGGATAATAGGGCGTTGAGTATTCGTGATAGAAACCCAACTTGACAGCTAGTTCTTGTGACATATGGTTCTGAAAATGTTTACCATGATCAGTAATGATGCGTTTAGGAACTCACTGACATGATTGAAGAAAAATAAGGAAAGAATATTATCGTAATTTAATCATGTAGGCATGTCCTTGACCCATTTGGTAAAATAGTCAACAACTACGATGATGTAGTGATGACCTTGGATGGAGGGTGGGTTGCATTGCATAAAGTCAATACCCCACTGTGCAAAAGGTCTGACGACAATACTGGGAGTAAGGAGAAGGATTAGCACACATTTTACAAGAAAATACCTGACAGGGATGACACTTTTTGGATCATTGAGATAACAATCTTTAAAAAGTGTGGCCAAAAGTACCCTGCTCTTAATATTTTCTGAGCAGTGGCAAGCCTAGATAGATGACCACCACATGCCCCAGTATGGTAATCATTCAAGATGTGTTTAACTTCTTCATGAGTAAGGCATTAATGTAAGATAGTGTCAAAATTGCGACGAAATAGAGTATCATCAAGAATAAGGTAGTGTTGAGATTGATGTTGTATATGTCGACGGTCATCACAATATAATTTAGGCCAAAAACGTTGTGTTTGGATATAAAAAAGGATATCTCCATACCAAGGGTCAGAAGTACTAATGAGGAATAAGGATTTGTCAGGTAAAGGATCCATGACCACAACTTCCTCATCAGTCTAAGGCATTTTAGCAGGAAGCTCAACGAAAGCTAAGGATGTTTTTGATTTGAAAATGACAAACTCCAAATAGAACTCCTGAAGGATAACAATCCACTTAGTTTATTTTCCCCTAATTATTTGACAACTAAGAATATGTTTCATGGGGTTGGAGTTAGGAATGACTATAGTCTTTCGCAATAAAATATAATTCCTCAATCATTGCAGAACAATAACAGCTTCCAGGGCCAGCTTCGTAACATGGGAATAACAAAGCTCAGGACTTAAAAGGACTCTGCTAAGATAGTAAATAGGATGGTAATTGTGCATATCATCTTCTTGGATGAGGACTATACCTAAGGAAGACTCCGAGGTTGCAAGATATAACATAAAATCTCAGTTGAAGCTAGGAGAATTCAATAAAGGTGCGAAAAACCAACCCTGCTTAAAGGAATAAAAAGAACGTTGAGCTTCGTCATCCAAAATGAAAGGTACCCCTTTCTTTGGTTGGAATTATGACTAATGCGTTGTCCTTGATGGAAACCAACTTGTAGTAGGATACATATGTGCTTTCCTTGATGGAAACTTACTTGGTTAAATATGTCAACATGATGGTCATAAGATGAGTATAGATGTGAAAAAGAGATCAGACAAAGAAATATCAATACATAAGCAAAGGAATGATGAAGGTAAAACTTGAGGAAGGATACGCAGGCTCTGTGAAGCAAAGCCACGTACATATGCAGGTATGGTGAATAAAAGTCACGTACAATTTTTGCACCATGGTATTCTAAATACCGGGGGTCTTTACTATGTTATTGGCCCATAGTAATGAGAACAGAAATGGGTATTTGATCCTATCCATGAATACCATCGGCATAACTAATGGTTTGACCCATGGTATTGGCTAAGGCCTAAGCTATATAAGGAGATGGAGATCAAAGTGCTAAGGGTGCAAGTTATGGGTTATTAGTGAATAATTTAATCTAAAATAAGTATGCATTGAGAGTATGATGATGGATTAGATCCAATAGATCATAAATGATTATACATCGAATAATTTGCTTATGTTTTGGTTTGATCTATGATGATAATGTTTTGACATGTGCTTGTTACGGTGTATGGGTTTGACTGAATTTTTGTTGTGCAACAAAGGTATGAGTTAATAATTACAGATCTATATGTAGGTTTGATTAAGAAAAAGCGTGTACATACGTGGATCAAATTTTGAGTAGTAGCGTATTGATTCTACAGTATGGACATATTTGTACGCGAGTATAAAATATAAAAGGCACGTACATATACGAAAGTATTTTGTAAGGGTCGTGTACATATGCTAGGGTTTTGTTGAATATGATGTCTAATTAGCTTGATCAGTCTTGTTGTGTTTGTTGCTATCTGTTAATGAAGTCCTTCATGATGATCTACGTTTAACAGTGATGGTTGAGGTTGAATTAGTTTTGGAATTATTTGTTGAATAGTAATGATGTTACTATTTGTATGTGGTTTAGATATGTATGATTGGTTTTGTAAGTGATTCTATGAGCATTTCAGTATGACAGTGATTCAGTTTTAGGGTTCAGCGTTTTGAGATCCATATGCGAGTATGCTTCATGGAAAGCATGTATATACACAGATATTCTTAAGAAAAGTAGCCTATGTATTTTGATATATGGTTGATCAAAGTTTGTAGTGACATAATCTAGTTTCTGTAATGAAACAATATGTGAATTAGTATTCTGGTGAATGGATTTATAGTGATCTAACTGCTTTGGTTGTTTGAAATTGATTTGGGTCTTAGTTGGTACAATGATTAAGTGATTTGATATGATGATTGGTTGCAGTTTTATTATTTGATATTGAGCTTAAAAGATGGTAGTGGGTCTAGTCTGAAAATTTGATGAAATGTGGTGTATAGATTTTATGTTTTGGTGGATCCAGTATGAAATATTATGAAACATGGTCCACAAAAGTGTTGAGGGTTGGAGCCTTCAGTGATCGAGTCAAATCTTGCTTCTAGCAGTAGCTGGTAAATCTGATCAAGGGGTTCAGGATCCCTTCTAGTGGGTTCCAGTAAATGAGATTAGGGGGTTGGAGGTCCCTTCTAGTGGGTGCTGGAGAACAAGAGAAGATTGTAGCCTTTTGCAGGTGGGTGCCTACGTGCTGGTATGAGTATGTTCTAGATCAATATTGTAAGATGTTTTCTTTATAATAAAAGATAAAGACAAAGATGACAACAATAGTGGTTTTCTCCCACATTGGGTTTCCACCTAAAAATCTTGGTGCTCATGTGTGTTGATGTGTTTATTATGTGTGTTGGTTTATTATTTTCTTACTGCACAAGGTTACTGTTTAATTAAGCATATTTAAAAACTAATACCTTGGTTCAAGTTAAATAGATAATGAATTAACTGAAAAGTAAGTTAACTAGATATACACTAGTTGTATGCATAATAGCTGTGTACATACACAGGTTTAATTCAGTATATTCGCATACATAAATTTGAATAAGAAAACAAAATTTTAAGTGATTTTTAAAATATTGATTCACCCCCCCCCCCCGCCCCCTCTACGTATGTTTCCCAACAATTGGTATCAGAGTAGGTCCTTCCGAAGGAGCTTGATCACTTGAAGGAGATCCATCACGATGACTAGTCAAGAAAGAGTATTTTATCTCAGACCACCTTTATTTAATGGAACTAAATTTGTCTTTTGGAAATTTAGGATGAGAGAATACTTGCAGGCATTGGGAGTTGATGTATGGGAAATCTTTGAAATTGGATATCAATATCCAGCCTCCATTCCCACAGATGCTACTAGAAAGAAATGGTATGAAATCAATGCAAAGGTTGTAAATTCCATATTGGGAAGTTTGGCTGAGTCCATGTTCATGAAAATAATGCAGCTAAACACAACAAAGGGAATATGGGATAAGCTTATCCAAAGTTATGAAGGAAACACCAACGTAAAAAGTGCTAAACTCCAAAAATTTAGAATACAGTATGAGACAATGAAAATGCGATGATGAAATCATTGTAGAATTTTTCCTTAGAGTAAATGAAATTGTTAATTCCATGAGAAATCTTGGTGAGGAAGTAAAATATGCAACTGTTGCTGAGAACATTTTTTGATCACTAACTCCGAAGTTTGATTCCAAAGTCTCGGCTATTGAAGAAATGCAGGGTATGAAAAGTCTCACGCTTGATCAACTCCATGGAATATTGATAACATTTGAGATGAGGAAAGGAGGTCATTAAGACATGAGAGAAGCAACCTTCAAAGCCACATATAAAAGGAAACAGAAGGAAGCACCCAAAGACACAAGCTACATATCAAATGAAGAAGAATCAAACTTCATGAGAAAGTTTCAAGTAGGAACTAGAAAATTCAAAGGTAAGCTTCCATTTAAATGTTTTTTTTTGTGGAAGAGTAGGCCATTATGCATCCAAATGTCCTTATAGAGAAAATCATAAAGAAAATGGAAATAATGTTGCTACAAAGAAGTTCTCTGATAAGAAAAACTTTTACTATAGTGAAGATAGTCATAACACATTCGATGACCAAGAAAATTTAGATTCAAATTATCTTGTACTTATGGCTCTTGAAGATCAAGCAATATATGAATTAGACAGTTGTGAGTTAGATGATTTAATGGAAGCTCTAAATGAGAATAATAAACTCAAGAATGCTAACAAAGAGTTGGAATCAAAATAAAATAGTATGATTGAAGAAATAAATATGTTGAAGATGGAATTAGAAGCAACCAATAAAAGAACATAAAGCATGAGGAAACAACTTCAAGAAAAAGAAAAGCACCGTGAAACAACATAGTCTTAAATTGTGACTCTAAAGAAAGATTATGAGAAGATAAGCAATTGGGAAAATGAATCTAATTCTCTAGAGGATATTATTAATGAAAAATTTTCTCCTTTGATCAAGACAGACATTGGGTATGACCATACACAATATGATGACAAAAACTAGTATAGTGTTTTTCCAGGGAAATCTGAATCAAGTCACACATCTCCTAGATCAAGGAAAATATATGTTCCTAGGCACAAATGATGGTTTTATGAATATTGTTTCTCTTGTAACTCATTTGGGCATAAGGCCACTGATTGCAAGTCAAGTATGCATAACAGAACCAGGAGATGGGATAAGTTTGAACACATAATTAGAAATTGCAAGAAAATTTGGAGGAAGAAGGAATCTCAATCAGAAATGCAGGGAGGATTAACCATACTACGGTCCATTGTTCTTAAATCTTACTTCTCTCAGTGACTACAGAAGTAATGTGAGGTACCTAACCTCATAAGAATAGAAGATGATTATCAGGTCCTCAGGATTAGTGGTGTATAATTTCAAGGGGGGAAATACATATATTGATGATGATGGCCATTTTTATGTTGATATTCATATTACTAACAGTGTATCTATTGTGATAACAGTGGACATGTATAGACAAAATAGGCTCAGGGGAAGCTTTAGTTATGAAAATTCAAAATTTCACCTTTTGTACGCGGATCCTATCAAAGAAAATCACGTATATATGCAAGTTTTGATTTAGACAGTGGCATATGTTTCTCTATAATGAATAAACAGTAGGATAGGCTCAAGGAAAAGTTCTGATATACCTCAGTTATCTCTTATTTGGCTTTCTGATTCTAAAATTGATTGATTACAATCTTATTGATGCTATTTAGAAAGTGGTTTTGTCTTTTATGAGTTGTTGATGCTTTAATGGATCTATGATTAATGAAGTTTCTTTGATGTCCTTACTGGCAGATGAATTAATATGATCATACTTGAAAATAAATAGTTGGCACAAGTTCAAGGGGATTATTTGCTATGCTTCTAATAGTGCATTTTGGAATTATGTTTTCATAATATTTCCTTGGTACATAATGATGCTTGTCATTGGTGATGCTGCTGAAGATACTCATGTTACTGAAGTTTTTGAATGATGCTATGATGACATAATGCATGAGTTTCTTTTGGTGAAATTATGGATGATGCTTTTATATTGTTTATATCACTAATCAGATTTGTCATGATAGAAGACTCTCTTGTGATGATATGATTGAGGATTTTTATCTCATTCTATGATTATTTGATCATGATGTTGGTGGTGTTGTTCTTAGTCATTACACATGTCTCATGTACATGTTATGATGCAAATGGTATGTATCTAGAAGATTATGGTCCTAAGAATGATGATCTTGATGAATGGGATCACAAGGATGATTAGTTTATGCTGATGAATTACAGACATGGATCTTATAGATGATTACTTTACATAATAATGAAGTAGTATTTCTTCTTTCATGAAGAATTTGGGCCAAGAGAATGATGTTGCTACAAGTTTTCATGAAGACATGGTTATTAATATAGTACTCCTACATCTGCTAAATGATACTTGGAGACATGGCACATTTGATGATGTTGAAGAATGATGCTACAATGACCTATCTTACTTTATGATGATATGCTTGGTTCTCACTTATGTTTTTGATGCTGCATACTTGGTCACAAGTTGATGACATTGAAGCTACACTAATCTTGCATATTGATGATGAGTTGATTGTTGATGTTATCTATGGTGTAGATCCTACATAGTATATGATGGTTGTTGGAGACTATCTTGGTCTTTTTCCCTCAACATAGAGGTATTTGGTTTTGGTTATAAATTCCATATATGTCTCTTGATGTAAAGATCATGTAAAGACATATGATGTAAAATTTATTCATGTATGGACTATTGCAGTCAAGATATGTAATCCCATCATTTTGGGCATGTGATGTAATGTTGAGTCAAATATGTAACTGCATTGTGCTGGGTGATCAATGTAATCATGAGTCATTGGTGATAGGAAAGGTCACAGAGTCACATCTTCAAAAAATTCAGCATGAACTCAGGGGGGGGGGGCATGGCCAGTATTCAGTGTTCATACTCAGTAGATTAGAGCTACAAGTCTCATGTCAATAAAGGAAGAAAAACCTTCATTCAACATTGGTTAGCCCTTTTCCCTTAATGTCAAAGTGGGAGAGTAACTTGGCGTTTTAAAACCTTGGTGCTTAGATTGATGTTTTTTACAAGTATTTACAGGGTGTGGTGACTAAACACCAAAGTGGTTGCAATCAAGTCCAAAGGAGGATATTGTTGGAATGATGACTAATGTGTTCTCCTTGATGGAAACCTAGTTGTAGCAGGATAGGTATGTCTTATCCTTGATGGAAGCTTACTTGGTAAAATATGTCAACATGATGGTAACAGGATGAGTAAAAATGTGACAAAGAGACTAGACAAAGAAATATTAGTACAAAAACAGAGGAATGATGAAGTTAAGTCTTGAGGAAGTATACGCAGGTTCTTTGAAGCAAAGTCGCATACATACACAAGTATGGTGAAGAAAATTTGCTTAAAGTTTTCGCACCATGGTATTCTAAATACCAGGGGTCTTTACCATGGCATTGACTCATAGTAATGAGCATGACAACATATATCTGATCTTGTCCATGAATATTTTCATTGGCATAACTAAGGGTCTGACCCATGGTATTGGTTAAGGCCTAAGTTATATAAGGAGATGGAGATCAAAGTGCTAAGGGTGAAATTTATGGGTTATTAGTGAATTGTTGATCTGAAATAAGTATGCATTGGGAGTATGACGATGGATCAGATCATATAGATCTGAAATGAAAATACATTGAATAATATGCTTATGGGTTGGTTTGATCTATGACGATAATTTTTTGACGTGTGTTTGTTACTGTATATGGTTTTGACTGAAGTTTCATTGTGAAAAGAAGGTATGAGTCAATAATTACAAATCTGTACACATATTTTTTAAATAAAAAGCGTGTACATACGTGGATCAAATTATGAGTAGTGGCGTATTGATTCTACAATATGGACATATCTGTACGCGGGTATCATATATAAAAGGCATGTACATATGTGAAAGTATTTTGTAAGGGTCACGTACAAATTCTAGGGTTCCGTTGAATATGATGTCTAATCAACTTGATCGGTCTTGTTGTGTTTGTTATTGTCTGTCAATGAAGTCTTTCATGATGATCTGGGTTTAACAGTGATGGTTGAGGTTGAATTATTTGTAGAACGATTTGTTGAATAATAATGATGTTGCTATTTATATGTGTTTCAAATATCTGTGATTGGTTCTGTAAGTGATTCTGTGAGTATTTCAATATGACGGTGATTGAGTTTGAGGGTTTAGTGTTTTGAGATTTGTACGTGAGTATGCTTCATGGAAAGCATGTATCTACATGGACATGCTTAAGAATAGTAACATATATATTTTGATATATGGTTGATTAGGGTTTGTAGTGACAAAATCTAGTTTTTATGATAAATAGTATGTGAATTGGTATTCTGGTGAATGGATTTAGAATATGTTGTAGCGGCTACAACCACCCTCCAAAATTTTTCCTTAGCATGTTTTGGAGCCTCCCTACCAACCTTACACAACACTTTGTCTTGCTTCATCAAGTAATCAAGCTTCAGTGTTTTCCTCACACAAAGGCACCTTGTCGATCACAATCGATCCATTCCCCTCACGGGTTGCTTACCCAAAATTGCTCCAGTTGTAGGTTGAGTAGCTCCCCCTTGAAAATTGTTCATTCTTGGAGGGAAACTAGCCTTCCCTCCAGGAATTGCACAATCATCTTTGATAGCCTAGTGGGCTCTAGGATTGTGCAATCCTGCCAGCCAACACTCCCAGCAGGATTTGCGCAAATTTGGGTAGCAGTCACTTGATTTGCCCAGAAATTATGCAATACCCTTGGGTAGTCAGCACAACTCCAAGCCAGGAATGTGCATTTTTCCCGAGCAGTTGAGCACTCGCATGCATGAATAGTCTAGTTGACCAGTTCCACTCGGGACCAAGGATATCTGACTTACATGCATGCATGACTTGTTCTTCCCAGAATAGCAAGAGACAACATGCAAAAGGCATCCCATGATTTAGGGAGATATTTTTAGCAGCCAGGGGGGTTACATGCAAAGTAGTTTTAGAAGTTTCCCTCCAAGTGTCACTTTTTCCTAGATTTGTGACATGCATGTCATGAGATCAAACTTATTTATTTGATGCATTAGAGCTCATTCATTCACATCGATCTTGGAGCTATGACATCCCAAAACACATCCAGGAATCTTTGACACATTCGGCTCAGCTATTCGAGGGTAAGTGGCCTCAACTTGTCCTTTTCAGCATTTATATCACTTTTTGTGTATTCGCTTGTGTGAGTGTTTTTTGCTTGATTTATTTGAATGTCTATTGTATTTTACATGTATTCTAGCTTGTCCTAGCTCTATTTCAGTTTTCATCGTTATCTACTATTGTCGCATGCATGAAACTGTTTTGCACGAATGTTCACCCAACCAACAAACGACCTCACCCACATGCATGTTGATCTATTTTCTGAATCTTCCATTCATGTTTTGCATGCACTATTTATAACTTATGCTATCACTTGGTGTCACCATGCATTTCATCAACTTACTTGCTTTTAGTTGCCCGTCAGCGAGTTGGGCCAACCTTGGTCCGGTCTCTGCCTTCACTAAGGCTACATTACGCAATCAGGGGAAGAAAGGCTCACCTTCCTCTCCATATTTGTGCATTCTGGCCCAACACTGGCCTCCTGGACTTTTTTGCACATTGCTAGAGGGCATTGGATGCTTGGCCCAACTGGGAAGGACTGTTGGCACAGGGACAGATTTGCGTAGCCAGCTGCCCAACTAGATTGTGCATTTCACAGATCCAACAGCCAGTCTAGCCTCCTAGACAACTCATACTGGCTTTTGTGCAGTTCTGGCAGCCAGTCACTTAGCCGCCCAGTGAAATTTACACAATCTTTCTCATCAGTTTCCCAGGTATGTGTTGTGTCCTTGCATAGATTTGCTTTGTTTTCATTGACATATTTCTTGCCATATATGCTGCTTGTTTCCAGATCTTTTAGGTGTTCATTTATCTCAAAGGCTTGCAAGAGAATAGGATCTTAAGACATTGATGGTATGGCAGCTGGAGCAGCAGCTTAGTAGGTGTCCTTTGGTTTGCCGATCTATGAATATATGAAGTTGTATCTCGACAAGGAGATCAAATTGAAGTGGCAAGAGGTGAATGAAACATTCACAGGCACTTTTGGGGAAGACCTTGAAGACCGCCAGGTGTATATGAACATTCATATGTTTGATTTGTATCATATTGCATGAAGATACCCTATGATTCATTGGATCATCTTTCACACTAACCTCGAGACGATGACCTTGAGAAATGTCAGTGAGACGAAGGTTGCAACCTTCTGGGTGATATTACGATGAGATGTATCAGATGATGGAGCCCATGCCTATCATGACTCCCCCGTTCAACTTTCCCAACAAGAGAGGCCACTCTAGAGACATTCTGAAGGATTGGGTAAAGGAGCCAACTTGTTTCATGATGAACCCCAATCATATCTATAAGATGAGGATATTAAGGAAGGCATGCAAATACTAGGTCATATTCGCATGTTGACTGAGTGGCTAAGCGAGCATTGAGACCTTCCCTCAGAGTTGGGTGGTCATGCTGGATCAACTGGCTAGAGAAGGAAGACCATGCAACTGGTCCAACATACTAGCTCATCAGCTAAAGGAGCAACTCACGAAGGCTCGACAGTCACCCAAAAGCATGCATGAAGAGATTTACATGTCTGCCTACATTCTAGATGCATTCTATGCCCGACATGAGTTCCCAGGCTCAGAGTGGGCATGGTCACCAGCGGAGACTGTTGTGAGCACGTATTTCAAGTTACTGTTCGAGTGCAACTTTAGAGGAGTGATCATACAATTTTCCAATGATCTTGTCACCCTAGTGTATAGGTTGATATTGGAACATGATCCACCTTGCACGTTAGAAGAAGCGATGAAGGCATTGTTAGGCATTGTAGATTGGTATGCCTCACCGGCCGACACGTTCATGTGAGTGTTCAATGTGGAGAAGCCTCCACATGTTCTGCCAAAATTTGCTTTGGAAGTCCTTATCATGCAAGAAGTAGTGCATCATATCTCATCAGGATTGACAACTAAGTTGCATTGAAAGAAGAAGGCACCTTGGCCCACTCTTCCATTGTGGATTGGGTTATATGAGATCCAGAGCATCAAGCAAGAAAATGTCGAAGTTAAACAGATGAAAAAGTAGCCATCCAACCTCCAAAGCTTCAACTTGTATGACCCACATTGCATTGTGAAGGATCAATGCATATGAGTTCAGTTCAATTGGATCCATGGGGCATTTCATTGGGCCAAAGAGGATTCATGGTGATATTGTTACAATTCCTCTAGACCCAATGAACAGGTTAGCTTTGTCGTAGAGTGGTTAGCAAAGTAGCATGAAGCAGCACCACGGAGAGCACCAGTAGTAGTAGTAGCAACAATAGAGGCAGTACAGCCAAGCATACCTATGTGTGACAAAGGGAAGATTAATATTGTCGACCACATGGAGGAGGAACAAAGCTGCAAGTTTCGAGCAAATCCACTTGTAGAACAAGCGGCTATAGCTATTCAATAGAAGAGGCAGCTCTTCGGCAAGCAATTCACTTGAAGGAAGAGGGATAAGAAGAGAATGCAAGAAGAAGAGGAGTTTCATGCGTTGAGGTAGCAACTCTAGAAAGAACAAGAGTTGTGCCAACAGGAGCAGGAAGCACAACAGTGGTAGATTCAGCAGAGGGCGCATCATGTGCATATAGATGAAGCATCACCCATACAAGTAGTTTATTCATCTGAATAGCTGGCATCAGGTGAATAGGGTGAACCACCGCAGGGGCAAGACTTTGTTCATGAGATAGAATAGGCTCTCGAATAGTTGGATGCAGATATGGAGCAACAAGAGTTGGAACATGACACTGGTCTCATGCCTCACCTAAGAGAGGTCGACTCAACTGCTTCAATGTATCCAGATGATGAGCAAGTCTCGAATGACCAAGCAGGCACTGAGATCCTTGGTGGTCAACCAGAAGCAGAGATGTAAAACATCTCCTTTGAAAAATCTCATCACAGAGTTGTGTAGTCTCAGAGAGTACCGACTCCAGAGGACCAAACATGCCCTGCACAATTTTAAGCGCAAGTGATTGTGACTGATGTGCACAAGCATCTAGTTGCGTTAGTCAACGAAACTAGATCGTATGCCGAAGCCACTAGCTCAAGTGTTCATTTTCTCATAACTGAGAATGAGCGAATGGCGAAGGAACTACAGGTGGCCAAGCAGGGAGGAGACTTGGTGACAATGTCTGCACCAGTTGAACTGAAGAAGGCAATACTAGATGAAGTATTTTCCTTCAACACATTTATGTGAGCATTGTACTCCAAGTTTGGTACCATGCATCAAGCAGTCGTTCATCTCCACGAATGGCAGCAATGATGTGCAAGAAGAGTATGCATCTTGAAGAAAATACATATTGTTGTTCATAACATATGAGCATGGACGATGAAGTACAAGGGAGCCCCACTTCACTTGCCAAAGATGATGAAGGATAATGCAGTCGTGCTACAAGCACGTATCCAGAGTCAGATCGAGAACTATGAAGACCTACCACAACTCATCACTATCATACAGGCTTCCCATGCACAATTATTCAAAAGCATGAAGGTTATAGTGCACACTCATGTGATCCCATCACTTGGGACCCTCACCTAGGCAAAGACCAAGAAGTAGGTCTAGCAAGAGATTGACTAATACTTCAATGAGTTGATGCGCACTGCCACCATTCTAGACTTGCCTATCAATGCGAACATCATACACAAGTATGCTGCTGGTTCGGCCACACTAAATACAATGATGTGCATTCTCACAAACGAGTTGGACAGAGGAGCCTGAGCAGTGTACCCAAATGCTATCGAGGCAAAGTTCAGGTTTCAGACGGATGTCACAAAAGAACACACGGACACTCTCAAGGACTACCAATCTTGGCATCAATATGTCACTATTGATCAACATGAGGATTTCGAGCAGTTGGGCTTCTATGGTTGTCTAAGTTCGAATGATGTCTAGTTTGGCTTGTCCAAGCCATTGTTCACATGGGTACATGTTCATTGTAATGTTGATTCATGTCACGTGTAAGTCAAGTGTCAAGAGTGGATGTAACAATCATAAAATAGGTGAAGAGTCATGAGGGTAGTTGAATAGTCACAAAGGCGAATGTCAAGGGTCACCCCACACTTTGTTATAAATATTCCCTCATAACTCATTGTATAGGCTTTTGGTCAGCCAAGCTTCTACAAACACTATTTTGAAGAAGGCTTGGATAGTATTGTAATGCACCTTGGCTTCTCCACTGCACGGAGCTAGTACATCTCTTTGGAGGAGTAGGCGGATGTGGTTGTAACATTCCACTATTGGGGTTAGCAAGTTTTCATGGATGTATTGTATGATTTTGATTTACACTTATTTATGTAATAAGAGCCAACACATTTTCATGCATATGTTGTTATTATAGTTGAACTTACGTGCCTGTGTATGAACTGATTCAAATGCAACTATATGAATCTTGTTGTTGATGTGTTGCATATGTTGTTAATGCTATCACCGTCCATGTCGACTTCTCTGTTAGACATCAGATAGACCTTTCACTTGAACCTTGCTATAACAACAGTCACACTCATCTCGAACTAATCTATGAGTGTTGTACATGTTATCTTACCTTATATGGTGTGACTGCCGCATTTGAGTGGACTGCTCCACCGGAAGTTATGCATGTCCTTTGTGTTGTGTGTTCCTAGCCGTGTTGGGACTGATCCCTTTCAACCTAGAACTCACCTTCACCTCCTTCCCCTTTCGAAGTGTTGGAACCTCTCATGCACCTTCCTTGAATCACTACATCAGTCACACCCTTGCTGCTGACAAAGTTATTCTACTTCCTCTGTGCGACACTGTGGTCAAGGCATTACCGTATGACCCACTACTGGGACTCTTACACCAAACAGTCTTAGGTCTAATTGGGACTTCTTACCAGGGAGATCCCCTTGACATGTTAGCGGGTCCAACACTGTCAACATTTCTAGCGCTAGAAGGAAGGCATGATGACAAGTTGTGTCCTCTCATCCAGTTTTGAACCTTTGCATATATCTCATGGAGTCTTGCATCCTTCTTCCCCCGAGGTGTTTTCGAATTGTGAATATGTCTCCATCTCAGGGAATCTTTTTGATCTCTTTCCCACTCACACGTATGATGGTGAAGGCGAAGTGGCCTAACCCGAGCACTTACATTACTTTCTTTCCATGATTCATGGGGAAGATGAGTTTACTGACGAACAAGCCAGTTTGCTGCTTGCATTCACACTTTGTGAATCTCCATTTCGTTGGGTGCTCATCCTACCGACTGACACCATGCACTCATTTGAGCACTTCTGTGATCTTATTGAAGATGTGTTCTATAATTTTGATCCAGGCCATCTTGACCGGAAACTGTTATAGCAAGGGAGGGCTTTGCATCAATCCATTATTGATTTTTGGCAGCGCTTCTGTGACTTACAGTTTCAAGCTCCAAGGAGCCATATCAAGTTCGCTTATCTCTGGGACCAGTAGTATTGTCTTAAGAAATTTGCCTGTCCCAAGAGAAAGATTGATGTCAAGCCTTGCTCAACCTTCTTTGTTGATGGAACTGCACAATCTCATGTCGGAGAAGGCACTGTCTCAATGGACTGTCTGCATCCCTATCATTCAATAGTTCCACCACTGCCCAATGATGTCAAGGATCATGTTTTCACACCTGTTCATCCTTCACACTCTCCCAACATCACTCCACTCCATTTTCTCGCAAATTTGATTGTTAGTCCTTTGAGTTCCCATATGCGTTATTTTCTTCGACCTTCATCTTTGCACTTAGGTGTTATTATGGAAGATGTTGTCTTGTGTCCGTCCATTCCGAACTCTTCACTTGTTGTGAATGAGGAACAACCCACTTACGGAGTTGGTGTTGCACAAAAAACATGCGTTGTCATTCATGAAGAGTATGAGTGGGAGCTCGAACATCAACACTTGGCAAAGGATGACTCCCTTCCATTTGAACCCCCTTCGTTCTTTCCTAGCCTCTTTGGTGAACATGCCATCCATGATTTTGCATGTGTGTCTTCATCCATGGATGCACCCATTGTTGATCACTCGCAGGACTCACCGGATGTTGGTCCATCATTCGACAGTGAAGAGGATAAGTTATTCATTGAAGATCCACTTGATGCTTCATCTGTCTTTTTCAGAAACACAGGGGATGAGTTCATTCGCTTTTCATCTAGCCCTCTGTTTGATTCATCTGATCATGAGGATGCCGAAGAATTCATTGATTTTTATGATCGTGGTGTTCATGATCCATTTGATTTCAATTTTGATCACGATCACGAATCTATCATGGTTGATCTTTCGAAGCCACCAGTGTATGATGATCCACCTGATGATGAAGTTAAGACACCCAAGGTTGTCGAGGCACTTTAGCCAAGCTGATGGTTATGTCAGGTCCTCGCTCTCTTGAGGTTAGTCTCACTTCTGATCATGAAATCATTCAATCACCCAAGGCTCCTCATCACTCATCTATATTCATTGAAGATCCATCTCACACATAGATCACACTTCCTCCACTCGATCTACATGATCCCATTGCTCATGCTTTGGAGGAGTCTTACGTTACCAGCACTCATTCACGACGCAAGTTGTATTTGTTTCTTTTGTTTTCTTGCATGTCACAGTCAAGAGCGTGCTTCTGCTTCAAAGTTGCACGTAGTGTCACACATCACCATGAGAAGTCCACATACTGTCTGTCATGCTCCTGCACTCACTTATGTCACGTGGGAAATTTGAAACATGAAGTGTGGTTGTCTTCATTGTTATATCTATCTTGCTTTATGGTTTGAACCACTTAGTTGCTCACAGACCATGCCTTCACCAACATGGGTCTACTAATGCACCGTTGGCTACATTAGATGTATCACTTCACGTGATCAGGCCCATGCACCATTAGTATAGGAGTGGGAGTAGTGTTTCATTTCAGTTGTTTGCTTGCTTGTTTGCCTTCTTGTATGCTTTGTTTGTGTGTTTGTTTGATTTCTTATTTACTTACATGCTTTGATTTCACTTTAGCTTCTGCTTTTTCTTTGCTTTGATGTTTGTTGGTTCATTTGTTTCATTCGTAGGTTAACCTTGCATGAAACCATGTATGGCTCTTGACGCGAGCTAGGTAAAGTACAAGAGGACTTGTACATCTATCACTACTTGGTTATCTATCATCTTGCCTCTGTATGATGAGCTTGTTACTCTTAGTCCATGATATGTCAAAGGAAAATACGTACTCTTCGAAGTGAACCTTGGTGTATGCACAACGCTTGCGCGCTAACTAGTGTCACCTTCTCTAGTCGATTTTTTTTGGGTTAACCCTTGTCATCTTAGTCAAGTAGAGTAAGGTGAGGGGGAAAACCTTAATAGGCACGTCAAAGATATAATAAACTAGTTCTCTACTGGAAAAACCTCCTCTGCTCTCAATAAGTTGGGATCCCTCTTCCACCTCTAAAATGAATAAGTGCTATGCACAGTGAAAATGAAAAATTAAAAGTCAAAAAATTCAAAATGAAAAACAAAGAAGGCGAAAGAAGAGAAAGGCTTCCTACATAGGGAGGTGATGCAAGTAACTCTGCCAGCGTACTGACCAGGCTCGCTGGCAGCAGAGCCATGCTTGTGTTCCTATGTGACTCCACCAGGGTACTGTACAAGTGTATTGGCAGTGGAGCAACACTAGAGATGAAACTAAGACTTTGCTGACTATACTACTTGTGCACTTATATACCCCTCTGTTAGTGTCAGTCTTGAGCCCTCCATCGGTGATCAATAGCTCTTTGCATATGCATATGTAGGTGTCTCATCAGCATCAATTTTGCATCCCGTTAGGCATGCCATAACACTAATGGAGGAAGCTGGTCTTGTTCCCTTCTTGGCTTTGTTGGAATCAGGTCATTTCATTTGAAAAAACTTGTGTCACACTTGTTTCAGTTTTGTCTTGAAATCCCAAGTCTAGGTCTAGGGTTTCGGTCAAAATCCTTTCAAGGTCATGAGTCTAAAGTCCAATAGTCCCCAGCAAGCCAGAAGGAGGTTTGTAATTATGGTCTATTGATATTTTCATCTGCTATAGCTCATTTATACCTTGGATTTAAAAACTCTGTTTTTAAACCCAAGGTCATGTGAAATTTGCAAAAATAAGGAAAATATTCATAAATCTTTAGAATGCCAGCAACAACCCTGGTTTCCTCGTCAGAATCCATCAGAGAATCAACCTGCAAAAAGAACCAAGTGAAAACACTCAAAAAATCAATTTCAGGCAAAGTGCAACTTAAAAAACAGTGTTAAATTAAATGCCAAAACATGCAACATTTAAAAGTGGGTTTGATGTTTTAATTTTTTTCAATGTGGACCTATAAAGACTAAAAATCTCTCTTCATGGCCTCATTATGCATTTGCAAACCTACAAGACACAAAGAGAAGCAAAGAAAGGCGATTTTGCAGCAATTTTGGTCATTTCTGGAGGAGCGACTAGTCGAGTTGGAGGTGCGACCAGTTGGGCAGGTGCGACTAGTCAGAGCTGCTCCCACAGTGTAATTTTTGAACTGGTGCGACCAGTCAGAGAAGTGCGACTAGTCGAGTTGGAGGTGCGACTAGTCGAGCTGGGTTTGCCAGAAACTTGCTAAATCGCCCAAATCGCCCTCCCAAACTGCTAAATCGACCAGGTAGGCTCTTAATTCACCCATGATGGCAAGTGATAATTGAATGATGATGTGTCTAATGGTTTTCTTCTTCAAAAATTTGCAAGAGAAATGGTGAAATGTAGCTGTTGTTAATGTAGGCAAATGTGCTAGGATTTGTTTGTTTTTCAAGGTTAAAATCCCTCTTATCCCATCCTTGTTTCCTTGTCAAATAAATTCACAAGTGTTGCAACATGATTATCTTATTATTTCATTTATTTCGTTTGCAAGAAATACAAGGTTCCCATCCTATATTCCTACTAAATCTTTCCCTTCCCAAATTTCTTCACTAAACCCTAATACCCTTCACATTCCAAACAAACCCTAAAATGCCTTTCTCCTTCCCACAATAAGCAAATTAAATGGACCTACAACAAGAAAATAAAACAAAAGAATAAATAATATATATATATAATATATATATATATATTTATATTATATAAAATTGATTGAGAAAGAAAAATAAAAAATAAATTGCCAAAAATGACCCAAATAAAAAAAAAGAAACAAAAAAAAAAAGAAAAAAAAAAAAGAAAAAAAAAAGAAAAAAAGAAAGATATTCGGTTGGGATAAAAAAAAGAGAGGCAGCGCTGTTATGAGATTTATAAAAAGAAACATTAAAGAATGCAGCTGTGTATATATTCAAAATAGACATGTTGCTGTGGTTGTGGTCTACTAAATTATGTTGCTGTGCTTCCCAAAAACAAACCCTGTTTTCCCTTTTTTTCATTCCCTTTTGAAGTTGTCAATCTCCTTTTGACAAAAATGCAAATGAAGCCCTCTTTCCCTTATCACCAAATGTATATGAATTCCTTTCAGATAACAGAGTTTGCTTCATTAAAATGTTGTCCCATACCCCTGTCATACATATGTTCTTTCTCTTGGT
>APFE030751300.1:9134-27697 GCA_000404065.3 Pinus taeda | reverse complement strand
CTTGAAAATTTCCTCTTCCTTGGTTGTTTCTTCTACCTTGAAAATTATTTCTTCCTCCTCTGTTAAAATTGTTTCCTCTGCTTTGGCTTTGACCTCGATTATGTGCTACTTGATTCTAATTCCCTCTGCCTCTGCCTCGAGAACTCTCTACTGATGATTTACTAGTGCTGGCTTCTATGAGAAGAACATCTTCACCTACTTTCTTCTTCTTCCTAAAACTTGTATCATGTTGAGTCAACATTTCACGGAGTTCAAGAAACTTTAGTTTCTCTAATTTCCTAATTACTTGTAGAGTCTCCAAAAAATGCGTGTAGGAAGAAGGAAGTCCAGCAATTACAATTGTGACCATAAAGCTATCATCAATTGCCGGAAAACCAGCATTAATAATTTCCTGCCAATATTCTTAAGTCTTGAGATATATTCAAGAACATCACTGTCTTCAGTTAATTTTTGTTGCAACAATTTTAATTGTAGATCGACTTTCTTTGATTCAGGTTGAGTATCAAAGAGGTCTTTAAAAGTTTTCAAAGCAGACCATGCATCTGTAGCATTTTCTATATGGACATACATTTCATCATTCACAGAAGATTTAATAATAGCTAAGGCTTTAGCATTCTTGATTTCTCATTTTGCTAGTGAAGTTGCATCTGTGGGTTTATTCAGCTTAACATCTCCATCACATATTCCCTTTCATAATTCATTGTAAATGAGAGTTCTTTCGATGAGACGATGCCATTTTTTATAAGATTTTGTGCCTTCAAGTTTGTCGGAATCAGAAAACAAATTAATCAACTTAGACATTGTAGTGTTAAGACTTCACACCATGAATCAACCTCCAAAAAAAATCAATATGCGCAACACGACAGCAACATACGACGCAATAAATGAACTATCAGGGATTGGCCTTGACCCTCGAATAGTCGTCAAAACAGGAGAAAATTGACTGAGCTTTGCACTTGGCTCTAGTCAATTGCTCAAATTTTTACAAGGCAACTTTCAAAATTTGACTTTTACAATGGTGCTTTTGCACAATCTGGTAAAAAAAAGTTACCCCCCCTCAAAGTAAAATTACTTTGAGTTACACTTATCCCTTCAAAAAATTACAATTAAAATCCCCTTATTAATAAAAAAATTTACAAATCACCTTATTCTCCATAAACAATAAATTTCCAAAATTAAAAAAATCACAATACAATATTCCTTATTTCTCCATTACAAAAAAAACTTTATGATCCACCTTATTTCTCCATTAAAAAAAAAAATTATTATCTTTTAAAACTCCAAAAAGCTGCAGCCCAAACGAAACACTGAATAAACAGATTCCTGAGAACAATACAATTTTTCCTTGACCACATGCAGGCATCTGCACCCACTGCAATAAGTGATTCAGTGAATATTTCTAAACCCGCAAAAAAAACTTTAATGGCTTTGTTGTGCTGTTATAAACAGTAGTTGTGGATTGATTTAATCGATCTCAAACTATCCCAGTTTGACCAAGTTCAACGCAGATTTAACGTATTCATTTAATTTAGAAAACAACATTGCGCATACCTGAAGTTTTTAACGTATTAAATTTCTAGCGCTGCTCAGATCTTCAAACTGTTGTTTCAAAACTGGAATTGGATTGTTTTGAAGCTAAATTATATAGGATTTTAAATTGATTAAGCCAAAAATTTAACACTCTTTCTCACACGAGCATTCTTTCTCTACTGAAATTGACTTCAAACACATCTTCCTCTGTATTGAAATCGACTGCAATTGTTTTAAATTCATCAACAGCATTTTTATTGAACATAATTTCTCAATCGATGCCACTAAACGAATTGATTACAGCAACATATAATTCAATACATCTTCAAAGTTCATAGATTAGTTCAGAATCAACTTATCCTTACATTGACATAAATGGACAATGTAGAACGAATAAGTTGAGTTCAAAGTTGCGACGATCGATAAATACGAGGATGTGGTTGAGAACAATCTAGAAGCCTTTTTAAAAGCGTTGGTTAATCAGCCCCTTAGTATTGGGGTCGATGCCTCTAGCAGAAAATTCTAGCATTACCAAGGCGATGTGCTATCAGGGAGACGTGGAACCCACATAAATCATGGTCTTATAGCAATTGGTTTTGGCGCGGAAGAAGGGTCTGAATACATTATTGCAAAGAATTCATGGGGTACTGACTCGAGAGAAAAGGGATACATCAAGTTTGACAGGAGCATTGACTGGTTTGACAAGCTCATCAACAGAAAGGAAGGACAGTGTGGGATCTACCGGATGGTTGCTTATCCCGTCAAAAATTGATAGATCCAAGATTTGGTGTGAGGACCTTGCTTCGAATTTCAATAACCCTTTATGCAACGATTCTCATAACATATATAATTCTAGAGTTAAAAACAAGAATTGCACAAATCTGGTTTGGATTCTTCCTGCAAGCGTTAAACAATTCTTGGAAGACCCCGACACTGTTATCAGCAGCCATGGATGATGCTAAGAAGAAAGGCAATGATGGCGTTTCTCCATTTGACAACTTCTCAATATTTTGCTGATCACTTCAACGAAGTTGAGTTTTCCATGATCTGATAGAGCTATAATCTCCTCCTCAAATCAAGTGCAACATTATTGGAGCTCTGATACCACAATAATGGCAGAAGTGTTCTTAGACACATAATTTTATTAATCAGAAAAAATAATTACATAATTGATTTTGCAAGAGTTTACACCTGAACAATACAAACACTCTTGCAATGAGCTATTTATAAGCTCCATGTCCTAACTACCTCTAATTATGGATCACTTATTAAATAACAAGTGTCCATTTACAATAAATGTTATTCAATAACCAACAAAGCTAACAAAATTCTTCCTAAAATAGAGCCTAAGAATGACACATTTGGAGAGTCATATCTATTACTACAATATATAATTCTAAAAGTCTCCATTAAAATAATTAACATTCTAGAATAATAATTTATTAATTAATATGTCTTAAATTAATAATTATTTTATTCTAATTTTATAACCTATGATAAAATTGTATTTTTGGATCATCTAACAATAATCATGTTAGTCACAACATTTTCAATAAAATGAAATACATTTAACTACCAATCAACTATGCAATTTCAGGTGATATTTTTACCACGTACATTGACAAGTACTTAGAGAGAACCAGCCCTATTATTATAAAAATGATAAATAGCTGCACCACATGCACATTTTCTTAGCTCTGGCTAAAGACATCCACACTATACTTCTAAAAGTACTCAAAGAGGACCTAGCTCTCTAATAATCAAAATAATCATTAATTGTATCAATTGTGAATTGTCTGAGCCCCTACTAAAAACATTCATAATATTCATAATATAATAAAAAAATTTACACTTCTAGTAATTCCTTTCTGAACAATAGGCTCCTTTCCTGTTAATACGTAGATAAACTTCTTACATAATTGTATAGAAAATTCATTTTTAACACAACACATAATTGATTAGTTAATTTTTTCTGATATGAGAACCACAATGGAAAAATAATACTCCTCCCAACCAATGGGAAATAATTATCACAGCCAGATGAAGCTATTTTCACATCCAGACAATTCTTTGATAGAGACCATACCAGGTTCATCCTGGAATTTCATTGGCCAACCAACTCAAGAATTCCAATGACTACAAAGGGTTCAATACAAGATTGTTCTTGACAGCTTCATTCCTATTCCTATGATAGTGTACCATTTATGAGAAATTTTGGGCCTCCTTCAAGAGGGTCCAAAATATACAAAATTTCCTCAGGCTTTCTCCCCTCTTCACCAACTTGGGAAACTCTTTTCCCTCACTGAGATTATCTATCTTTAGGGAGAGGAAATTCGGGCAGAAAAGCAACCCCAGTCCCTCTAGGAAAATAACCACCATCAACCTACGAGCTTTTATTCTTTCACAACCATTCACAACTGTATGGCATGTGAAATTATCTTTTGGTGATGTTTCCCACAATAATTTACATAATGAATCATGTTCATATTATCATTAAAACAAAATAAACATTTATGTACATATGCATTCATACTTCCCCCTTGACATGGGTCCACACTATCTAGATTGGCAGGAAACATAACTGAAATGTAGGTAGTATACATTATGACCTTCCAATTAACATAATCATGCATACCATAACATTATACATTATCATTTCAGGTTACAATTCACATTGCACTATTTTATCGTCATAGATTTTCATATTTTGATTAAGATATCCCTATTTAATTCCATCAGCAACATTAGTCATAATTATTTTTAATAAAATCATACATTCTACAAAATGTTGGTATACATAAGAAATTTTATCTATACAGTAGAATGTATTTTGCATATCAATGTTCTCAATAATTCAACATATAGAAAGGTATTGATCCTATTACTTTTCATAAATAATTTGTTTACAACTTGTAATAAGTTTTAATGAAAACCAATCCATGCATAAAAGTTTTAATACTATTCAAGCAACACTAACTTACCAATGCTATCAACCATATTAATGCATCCATGACAAGACTCAATCAACAATTAGCTATTACAGTAAAGTTTCACTGTTCAACTCATTGTTTATTTTTAACATCTAAGGTGGTTTTTTCAATGTCCTTTTAAAACACTATATTGTCCTCTTTAAAGTAAATTATCCATCTTATACATTCATTCGTTATGACATACATGCAGTCATTCTTGTACAGTTAGCGTATTGTAACTTTAGTCATGTTCAATAAATGTATCATTAATCCTATCATATACGCAAAGGTCGGTAATCAAATTTTACTTTTTCTAGTGAGTTCTTAGGATTTTTCATAGGTTCAACAAAGTTTTATATATTTTTTATCCTTATCATAATTCAAATGTCATGACCACAATTTACAATAGACTTTATTACTTGCTACTCTTCAATGCAATTATAAACTTAAATCATGCATTTCATGCCAAAAGTATTCTATTGCATATACCATTATGTAGTTTGTTAGAATCATACATGATTTGATTCCCACCACCTTCATATCTCTACCTCTTTTCCACTTATTGATTCCCAAAAGGCATTAATGCTGCAACTTTCCACTCTTATACCACTTGTAACGTTTCCTGGTAACCTCGCACGAAAATTCATGGAGGTAAATTTTTTTTATAGAATTTACCAATGGGTGTGTATTCAAATTAAGAGGTAACTATCCAAATTACTTTTCCAAATTTATCATTAACTATTAGATAGAATCTTCATCATTACATAGAGTATCTTTAATAAAGGAATAGTAAGTTACATAACCATTAACAACTATTGTTGTAGCATATTAACATAAAATTTATGATGTAACCTTACAACAATTCCATGATTATTTTAACTTAGTTAGTTAATCACATTCTTGATAATATAAAAATCACACATTGTAAGGAATAAACATCATAAAAATGGCACAACAGACAACCGCATCATTAGACATTGATATACCCAGGAAACCCCAAAGGGTGAAGACAAGAAAACATTTAATTTTATTATTAAACATTCATGAGGGAGTTCACCCCTCACTCAGTGGTTATAAGGGAGTTTATCCCTTAACCATTTTCATAATATATTACAAAGAATATCATCTAGAAAACAACATAACTCATTATAAGCTATTGCAATCATCATGACATTATTTACCCACAAACCATTGAGCATGGTGTCTTTAGGACCTAGTCCTTTCCATCAATGGATTATCCTAGAACTGATTTTCCTTTAATCTCCATAGACTCCTAAATTATTTCCTACCATAATGATAAAAATAATCCATTTTTGTATACATTACAACTTCTACCTGCAACTGCTATTGTCAACAACCTTCAATATCATTAATAGATCAAGCATTAATCAAACCAATTAATACATCTATATTAGTGATTCTTCACCATCTATTCATGTAAGAACACTTCATATTCACTAATTATAAACATTTAACCATCAACAAATTTCTATAAATAAATACCACATTAAATATTATTCTCGTTGTACAAGCACACATTCTTGCAAGGAAAATCACTAAAACTTTCCAAACATTCCTTTAAGGGAAACTAACGCAACAGTTATGATCTTCATGCATGCGGATTACATAGACTTTATCAAAAGAACTAGAAAACAACATAAGTCATTATAAGCTATTGCAATCATCATGACATCATTTACCCACAAACCATTGAGCATGGTGTCTTTAGGACCTAGTTCTTTCCATCAATGGATTATCCTGGAAGTGGTTTTCCTTTAATCTCCATAGACTCCTAAATTATTTCCTACCATAATGATAAAAATAATCCATTTTTGTATATATTACAACTTTTACCTGCAACTGCTATTGTCAACAACCTTTGATATCATTAATAGATGAAGTATTAATCAAACCAATTAATAAATCTATACTAGTGATTCTTCACCATCTATTCATGTACATTCATGAAATGTAAAAAAAATGTCGTTATATGTTTCCTGTAAGAACACTTCATATTCACTAATCATAAACATTTAACCATCAACAAATTTCTATAAATAAATACCACATTAAATATTATTCTCCTTGTACAAGCACACATTCTTGCAAGGAAAATCACTACAACTTTCCAAACATTCCTTTAAGGGAAACTCACACAACAGTTATGATCTTCATACATGAGGATTACATAAACTTTATCAAAAGAACTAGCCCACCAGCTATTACTTCTAGTTCATGCAAATATGCAATGAAAGTTGACACCACCAATATTTTTCCTATGCATGCAAATGCATGTACTTTCCAAAATAATCTTCCCAAAAGAAAGCTTAACACAATAGTCCATGCAAATACATTTTTCTTGCTCGAGGAAATATAACACAATAGGGCATGCAAAAACATGTTTCCTTTTCCAGAAAAGTAATCCAATAAAGCATACAGATACATGTCTTATTTTCCAAAGATTAAACCACCACCACCGATATATATATTTTAAATAAACCAACACATTACTATGATTTTTCTACATGTAAATTCATCTTCTTTCTGGAAAGAATATTTTCTAGTGTATGCTAACAAAACAATATATCATTTCCTGCATGCAAATGTATATTATTTACGAAAGAAATCTAACATAAATTTTTCATGCATATATATGATCTTATTCCAAAAGAAACTAACATAATAGCTATGATAACATAATAAATAATCACATATAATTTTTCTAAAGAAATATAGCTCAATAGTTCTTATATACATGCAAAGGACATATATTTATAACACAATGACTATTTTTTGTGCATGCAAGGTCTTATAGTAATAGGTCTTCTTTAATGTATGCAACAAATATTTCTTTCCCTAGAATTATACCATCATTAGTTATTCATTTCATGTAAACAAATACATACCTTTTTCTTTCAAAAGGAAGTTAATATAAAAGTTAATGTCTCTATACATAAATATTCTTATTCTTTTCACAGTAGTTATAGTTTTATATGCATAAAGAAATTTACCACAATCAACTAATCTTGAGTCCAAGTATGATACTAAATTAGAGTAAATTTGATGTGGCCCGTCCACACGGCCCCTCGCCAGCTCACTCCCTCACAGTACTTTCAGATTTTGGTTATTGAATATGGTTGATTGCTAATCTTTTGGGCTTGATTCGATAATGAATGCAACGGTGATTATTCACCTACCTCTTGGTACTTCGCCCATTCTCGTGGTAACACCTGTCCGCCTCGATTTTTGTTGAAACCCTAATTCTCACGGTTACCCTTTTGTCTGGTCATTTCGCGCTCATTGTCATTTTACTCTGTTGTTTCACTGCTCTGTGGTCTTGGTTCGAGCTCGGCTCCGTCTCTGTGATAACTGTCGATGCTTAGCTGATTTTCTGTGGATTTCTTGCTCAAATTTATGGTTTGTCACTGTAGTTCTGCCTGCATATCTGGTTCACGCGTTCATTGGTAAGTTATGGCTCTGTTCGTGGTTTTCTTGTTGGCTTTTTCCCGTGGGTTACTCTGTCAACTGGTTATCCTTCTGCGTTATTGATTTGTCTGGGCCAATGACGCTGCATTTTTTTTTATGGTAATTTCTCAGTGTTAAGGGTTTCTGTTGTACTCAGTGGCAATGTACAGTCGATGGCCTGCAACTGCTGTTCTCCGGCATTCAACTCGACGTTCAGGTAACTTCTGGTTCCCTGCTTTACTTACTCATTCGCTTCTCGAATTTTGACTGACAAACTCGGCCCCTCCGTGGTCAGGTTCTGTCTCGGTGAAACAGAGGAATCGTTCACCTACAGGTATCGTATCCTCCCTTCCTCTTTACTCATCGTCCTTCAGAAATTTCATTCCTTTGTTTTTAAGCTTATGGTTGATTTCTCAGGTTCAGGGTTTTGTCACAGCATCAAACCCTAACTTGTTTTCTTTCCGTCGTTACAGGTGACGGCTCCGTGGCTTCTCACAACAGGTTACGGCTTGTATTACCGGGTAGTTCTATGTTCTTTATTTAGTTGTTGTTGTGTTCATGTAGTCTGCCTGTAGCTTCTTGTTGGATTGTAACTTAGGTGCCCTGGTGGCCTTCGGTTATTTGCTGTAGTCTCGTGTCTGTATATTGATTACTGTAGTGGTTGAGGATTTTGTGTGGTCCAACCGTGGCCGTGACTCTTCGGTTCTCTGTCACGTCTGTTAGTGGTTGAAGCAGTTCATTGAACCCTCGTCACGAGTTTCGTTTGTAAACTATTTGATTATGTCAGGCCTGCAATGTAATATATATATATTTTGAATTTGCAAATTTCGTGCTTAATTTTCTGGGATTTGTCTCTTACCGGTTTCGACCTTGGGTCGTTGTGTTCTTCGACTTCTCTCTTCTGTTCACACCTGTTGTTTGCTTGTCTGGATTCGTCGTATGCTCGGTTGTTTGGAATATCGTCTCTGTATTCACCTTCAACGCTATTTACTATGCGACTATTTTCACATATATTTAGTTTGTTCTAGTGACTCTCGGTCACTGTATTTGTCTGTTGAATAATTTGTACAAAACTCCTATTACACAGAAATCTTTAATTATAAAAGGACTCAGATATTTGGTTCATACATTTGCTTGTGCACAGAATTCTTAGATGAAGGAAAAAGTTTATCTCTGTCTATTTCTTTGATTATATCTTTTTGTTGCTTAGCTGCCGAACCCCCTTTGGGATTTCGGTTTTTCCATTTATACAATAGATGTAATTCGTTTGATAACTGTAGGCAGTTACCTTTTACAATCGGTTAGATAGTTATGTCATTTTAGTTTCTGTTTGACAGTTAATAAAACTTACTCTGCCTGTCTTCTTTTGTCTAATTTGTCTCTCTGGTCCCACAAAGGGTTACTGTTTACATTATTGGTAATAATCTAATTCTATTAACTACAATTGACACCTGAGACTACAGTAAAGTAAAATAACTAAAATTAACCAACAGAAACTAAAACTGTAGTTGACTTTGGTAAAGAAAATAAAATAAAAATGCAAGAACCTGACAGACTTGCTGTCCTTTGTCGAACTGTTTAACCTTCCCAGTCTTTTTCAGAACCTTTGTCCACCCTGTCTCGATCTTCGCCCTGTCGACCAGATTCTCCTGCATCAGGCTGCCGAGGTAAAAGAGAGATCTCATGGCTCCGTTCCATGAGCTCCTCCACCGAGTAGCCTGCCTTCCGAATCTGTGCTTCGTCGAGCCAGGAACTGTCCTCCATTGGACCGTCCTTCCACTTGACGAGATAACGCAGATACTCCTTTCTACGCGTCCTTTTGGCTACGTGTGTGCTGATGATTCCTTCAATTTCGTGAGTCTTAACCGACGGTAACTGTTTCTTTCAAAGACTGCTCTCGAACTGGGTGTCCTGTTGTGGCTGTACCATGTTTTTGTCTGCTGCCTAGGCATGATATGGAAACATGTCTGCCACGTTGAATATGGGAGATATGCCTATATCAGGTGGCAGCTGAATTTCATATGCATTCGCTGAAAACTTGCGAAGAATTTTGCATGGGCCGATTTTCTTAAACTTCAGCTTGTTATACGTTCCCTTAGGAAACCGTTGCTGACGCAAATGCACAAGCACTTCGTCTCCAACCTTGAAATGTACCTCACGCCATTTGATATCTGCATGCTGTTTATATTTCTGCGTGCTATCCTGTAATCTCATTTTAACTTTCTCGTGCAGTTCGCTCATTGCTTCGACAAAATCTTCTCCGTCTGCACTCCTCCTTTCCAGCTGTCCTAAGTCCCGTAATTCATGTACTCCCCGCAGATGCATACCATATAAGATTTGGAATGGGCTCAGACCTGTGCTCTGATTAGGCGAATCGTTGTAAGCGAATTCTGCCTGGGCCAGAGCTTGATCCCACAATCGCAAGTTTTCTCCTGTCAAACTTTGCAATAAATTGCCCAAACTCCTGTTCACTACTTCCGTCTGTCCATCAGTCTGCGGGTGATACGCAGAACTGAAATTTAACTGTGTGCCCAGCTTTTTCCACAGGGTGCGCCAGAAATGCCCTGTAAATTTTACATCCCTGTCTGAAACTATAGTCCTTGGTAAGCCATGTAATCGAACTACTTCTGTGAAGAAGAGGTGTGCCACATAGGTGGCATCGCTAGTCTTCCGGCACGGAATGAAATGAGCCATTTTGGAAAATCTATCCAGCACCACCATCACTGAATCATAACCCCGCTGCGTTCTAGGCAATCCTAGGACAAAGTCAATGCTGACTGAATCCCATGGTCTGCTTGGAATTGGTAGGGGCGTATATAACCTAGTATTCTGGCTGTGCCTTTTCGCCAGTTGGTAGATTTTACACCTGGTTACATACCTCTGTACGTCCCGACTCATTTTCGGCCGGTAGTAAAAATGTCCTAGCTGTTCCATTGTTTTATCAACGCCAAAATGTCCTGTTAAACCTCCGCTATCTTTCTCTTTCACTAGATTTTCCCTCATCGAACAATCTGGAATACATAGCTGTCCACCACGAAATAATAATCCTTCCTGCAAATTAAAATCCAGCCATGGGCTTGTATTTCGTAAGACAGGATTTTGGCATGCCTCAAAGGCTTCCTTGAAATCGGCATCCATATGGTACAAATCCTTCAAATACTCAAACCCCATCACTTGTATGCCGCTTTCCTGTAAGAGCAAAGCTCTTCTGCTTAAAGCATCCACCACTTTGTTGGCTTGCCCACTTATATGCTTCAGCACGAAAGTAAAACTTTGTAGGTACTCCACCCACTTGGCGTGCTTATGGTTCAATTTGTGCTGTTGTGTTATGTACTGCAACGCAGAATTATCAAAGAACAAAACGAACTCATTACCTAGTAAGTAATGCCTCCAATGCTTCAAGGATTGAACCACTGCATAGAATTCTTTGTCGTATGATGAATACTTCTACTGGCTTTCATTTAGTTTCTCACTAAAGAATGCCACAGGTCTGTCCTCTTGAATGAGTACAACACCGATAACTGTCCCGCTTGCATCACATCGAACCTAAAAAGGTTTGCTAAAATCGGGCAGCCTCAAGATTGGCCTCTTCGTTATTTTCCATTTCAGAAGTTGAAAACTGTCTTCTGCTTCTTTGGTCCAGCAAAAAGGTTGACTGGCCTTTTTTATGGTTTCTAGCATTGGCGCGCAGATTTCACTAAAATTCTTAATAAACTTTCTGTAAAAACTTGCTAAACCGTGAAAACTACGTACCTTGAATAAACTCTTTGGTGACGGCCAACTCATGATCGCTGTAATCTTCTCTGGGTCCATTTTCAACTCATTCTCCGCCACTACGAACCCCAGATAAATTAATTCCTTCTGTAGGAAAGTGCATTTCTTCAAATTTACCAGCAGTTTGTTCTGCTGCAGCTTCTCGAATACTCTTCGGATATGTTGAAGGTGTTCTCTTTTTGTCCTGCTAAAAATTAAAATATCATCCAGATAGACTATCATGAATTTTCCAATAAATTCCTTTAACATTTTGTTCATCAGTCTCATAAAAGTACTTGGAGCGTTACTCAACTCAAACGGCATAACTAGCCATTCGTACAGTCCTTCGTTGGTCTTGAAGGCTATCTTCCATTCGTCGCCTTCTCTAATCCTGATCTGATGATACCCACTTTTCAGATCAATTTTCGTAAAATACGCTGCCCCACTAAGGCAATCCATCATGTCATCCATCCTAGGCAAGGGAAACCTGTAACAAATGGTGATCTTGTTTATAGCTCGCGAATCTGTACACATTCGCCACTCTCCACCCTTCTTGGGCACAAGGACTGTAGGTACTACACAGGGGCTTAAACTCTTTCTGATCAGTCCCTTGTCCAACAATTCCTGTACTTGTTTGCGCACTTCTTCATTGTCCTTTGGACTCATTCTGTACGCTGCCTTGTTCGGTAAACTCGCTCCCGGTATAAAATAGATATGATGGCTGATGCTCCTTTTAGGAGGTAACTTATCAGGCAACTCCTCAGCTGCAATATCTTGAAATTCTTCTAACAACTCCTGTATTTCCTTAGGCAATTCTGTTTTCTCTAGGCTCAGTAATACTGGCTTCATCCTCCTCATAACTGCAAAATTTATTTCAGTTTCATCAATCTGTTTTATGAACTATTTTCCTCCCAATAATAACGCCTTTGTTCCGCTAGATTCTGCTGAATCTTCCTCTTTGATGGGCACGAGTGTGTGTTTGACCCCATCCTTCGTAAACTTGTAACAATTCGTCTTCCCATCGTGTGTCACCCTCCTGTCATACTGCCATGGTCTTCCGAGCAGTATGTGGCACACGTCCAGGGGCATAATATCGCAGACCACTGTATCGTGGTACTTGCCAATGCGAAACTTCACGTCACATTGTTCATCAACCAACAGCTGGTGGCCTTTCTGTAGCCACGACACCTTGTAAGGTGTGGGGTGTTTCAGCCGCTTTAACCCCAACTTTTCTACCATCTCAGTGGCAACCAAGTTATCCGTACTCCCACTGTCTATTATCACCTTGCAGCATTTCCCATGCGATTTACAGACTGTCCGAAACAGTGACTTCTGCTGTGTCGGTTCAGACACTTCCTTGGTTGGCTTCAACAGGACTTTATTCAAAAGCAATGCTTCTCCCGTTTCTGCCACATCTTCCACTTCTCGTGGTTGCGCTTCAGCTTCTTCCGGCTGAACCATATACGTTCCTCTCTGACCTGTCTGCTCAACTTCTGGGCATTCAAAGGATCGATGTCCCCATTTTTGACACCTGTAGCACTGGAAACCAGTTCCTCTTTCGTGGCCATTCCCTCGTCCTCGCTGATATGACCGACCTCCTCTAGTGCTGTCTCCTTTGTCAGCTATCCCTGAAGTTTTTGAGCTGCTGCCTTCTTCACTGTTTACAGCACTCTTTCCTCTTCCGTAGGACTGTCCTCGTCCTCTACCATTTCCTCTTCCTCTTCTGTTATTCTGCTTTCTATTAATTTTCTCCTCAGCCTTCACAGCACTCTGAAAGGCTTCCTCCATACTTATGGGAGAAAGAATGCTAATTTCATCCAGGATCTCCATCCTCAAACCGTTGACATACCGTGCTATCTTTTCAGGAGTCTCGTCTGTGTAACCAGCACGTAGATTTACCCGGTAGAACTCTTCTGCGTACTCTTTGACAGTCATACCCTTCTGTCTCAAATTCTGCACTCTCCGACATAGTTCAACCTGGTAATATTTCGGCAGAAACCTGCCCTTCAGTTTCGCTACCATCCTTGCCCAATTTCATATGGGTAATTTATTCAGTCTTTTTCTGTCTGCCTGGACATTATCCCACCACAAGAGAGCATGTCCTTTCAATTTAGTAGCGGCGAACTTGACTCTCTTATCCTACTTAACTTCTTCATTCTCAAAGTACTTATCCAGTTCGCTTATCTAATCTAATAGGATATCAGCAGATAGACTACCATCATAATTTGAAATTTCTGTCTTTGGCTTGCTGCTGGCCAATAAGATTGAACGCAGCAATCTTAATTCTGGAGCTTCTTCATCAGAAGCTTCTGCAGCAGCTACTGCTTCTTCCTCACTCTCATCTCCCAATTCTGGGTCTCTTCATCTACCCGCTTCCACTGCTTCTAAGCGAGCTGTAAGAACTCTAATCTGTTCTCTTAATCCTTCATCTCCTCCCCTTCGTGCACCTCTGCCACGCCCTCATCTTGGCGCTTGTCCTTCTGCCATCTTCCTCTAACTAATTAATAAAATAAAAAAACTGCTCTGATACCAATTAATGTGGCCCGTCCACACGGCCCCTCGCCAGCTCACTCCCTCACGGTACTTTCAGATTTTCGTTATTGAATATGGTTGATTGCTAATCTTTTGGGCTCGATTCGATAGTGAATGCAACGGTGATTATTCACCTACCTCTTGGTACTTCGCCCGTTCTCGTGGTAACACCTGTCGACCTCGATTTTTGTTGAAACCCTAATTCTCACGGTTGCCCTTTTGTCTGGTCATTTTGCGCTCATTGTCATTTTACTCTATTGTTTCACTGCTCTGCGGTCTTGGTTCGAGCTCGGCTCCGTCTCTGTGATAACTGTCGATGCTTAGCTGATTTTCTGTGGATTTCTTGCTCAAATTTATGGTTTGTCACCGTAGTTCTGCCTGCATATCTGGTTCACGCGTTCATTGGTAAGTTATGGCTCTGTTCGTGGTTTTCTTGTTGGCTTTTTCCCGTGGGTTACTCTGTCGACTGGTTATCCTTCTGCGTTATTGATTTGTCTCGGGCAATGACGCTGCCTTTTTTTTTATGGTAATTTCTCAAATGTTAAGGGTTTCTGTTGTACTCAGTGGCAATGTACAGTCGATGGCCTGCAACTGCTGTTCTCCAGCATTCAACTCGACGTTCAGGTAACTTCTGGTTCCCTGCTTTATTTACTCATTCGCTTCTCGAATTTTGACTGACAAACTCAGCCCCTCCGTGGTCAGGTTCTGTCTCGGTGAAACAGAGGAATCGTTCACCTACAGGTATCGTATCCTCCCTTCCTCTTTACTCATCGTCCTTCAGCAATTTCATTCCTCTGTTTTTAAGCTTATGGTTGATTTCTCAGGTTCAGGGTTTTGTCACACCATCAAATCCTAACTTGTTTTCTTTCCATCGTTACAGGTGACGGCTCCGTGGCTTCTCGCAACAGGTTACGGTTTGTATTACCGGGTAGTTCTATGCTCTTTATTTAGTTGTTGTTGTGTTCATGTAGTCTGCCTGTAGCTTCTTGCTGGATTGTAACTTAGGTGCCCTGGTGGCCTTCGGTTATTTGCTGTAGTCTCGCGTCTGTATATTGATTACTGTAGTGGTTGAGGATTTTGTGTGGTCCAACCTTGGCCGTGAGTCTTCGGTTCTCTGTCACGTCTGTTAGTGGTTGAAGCGGTTCGTTGAAACCCTCGTCACGAGTTGTGTTTGTAAACTATTTGATTATATCAAGCCTGCAATGTAATATATATATATTTTGAATTTGCAAATTTCGTGCTTAATTTTCTGGGATTGTCTCTTACCCAGTTTCGACCTTGGGTCGTTGTGCTCCTCGACTTCGTTCTTCTGTTCACACCTGTTGTTTGCTTGTCTGGATTCGTCGTACGCTCGGTTGTTTGGAATATCGTCTCTGTTTCACCTGCAATGCTATTTACTATGCGACTGTTTTCACATATATTTAAGTTTGTTCTAGTGACTCTCTGTCACTGTATTTGTCTGCTAAATAATTTGTACATAACTCCTATTACACAGAAATCTTTAATTACAAAAGGACTCAGATATTTTGTTCATACATTCGCTTGTGCACAGAATTCTTAGATGAAGGAAAAAGTTTCTCTCTGTCTATTACTTTGATTATATCTTTTTGTTGCTTAGCTGCCGAACCCTTTTTGGGATTTCGGTTTTTCCCTTTATACAATAGACACAATTCGTTTGATAACTGTAGGCAGTTACCTTTTACAATTGGTTAGACAGTTATGTCATTTCAGTTTCGTTTGACAGTTAATAAAACTTATTCTGCCTGTCTTCTTTTGTCTAATTTGTCTCTCTGGTCCCACAAAGGGTTATTGTTTACATTATTGGTAATAATCTAATTCTATTAACTAAAATTGACACCTGTGACTACAGTAAAGTAAAATAACTAAAATTAACCAACAGAAACTAAAACTGTAGTTGACTTTGGTAAAGAAAATAAAATAAAAATGCAAGAACCTGACAGACTTTTTGTCCTTTGTCGAACTGTTTAACCTTCCCAGTCTTTTTCGGAACCTTTGTCCGCCCTGTCTCGGTCTTCGCCCTGTCGACCAGATGCTCCTGCATCAAATATAAAAATGTGCAATCTTGTATTGTCCTCAACTCTCTATGCAAAACAATGTTCCTTTTAAATATTTCACATAAAAACAAGTTTAAATAAATTCATGGATTCTCCTCAACATGTGAAATTAACTTTCTCTCTAGTGGATTTTGTGCATCCCATCCCCATTCAATAACTAAATTTGCAACCAAAGCAACATGTTGTTGTTCTATAGAACTATGTAATCTTTGCCACATCTATGTTACTATGAGGGGTGCATACTCAAACATTTATCCTCTGCCACAACGAGGCTCTCAAAGCATGAGAGTATATACAAAATAATAACAAAATCTCTTTTATCAATTTTTTTCACATAAGAGAATGCTTAACCGAAGATTTAACTTACGCAAAAATTATTGTGCAGTAAATAACCATTAAAAAAAACTAAGTATATGTTGCAAAACAACTTATCCTTATATATTAAGAAATACTTGTATGTATATATACCTAAACAATAGGTCCATATTGCTTGTATGTTTGAAATAACTCTGACATGCATCTGCATAGAAAAATAACTCCAACATGCATATATCATTCAAATACGAGTAATAATTTTACTGTAACATTTTGATAAATTTACTAGTGTATATTTTTTTTAAAAATAAATTGGTTTTCAATAATCATTTTAAATTTATCTTAATCTCATATTTATTAAACACGGAAATGATCAAATTTTTAGAAGTGTAAAAAAGAGGTTTGCAAACATATAATTTGTTGCAAATCTTAATTTTTTTTTGCATGCAAAAAAACTTGAGGAAAGGTTTGCACCTTGAGAGATTAAGGTTAAGATGGATCTAGGCTGGTTTAATTCTAAATATTTAACATGAACATCTCTCTATACTAAATTATAAACACCTCTTAACACAACCAATCTTTACACAAAAAATTAAAACCAAATCCTTCTTTAAAAAATTAATTCCAAAGTAATTAAAATTTATATCTTAAATTTGCTTATATATGTTATATGTTTTTTTTTTAATATTACAACATATTCCATCTAAATACTAGGGGATCCAATTTCTTTATGTGCAATTTTTTTTAAGAACCTACATTATTTAAATATTTTGTATAGTTATTTTTTTATTTTTAAAATTTGTATTTGGGCCGACATGAGCAAAATTTCAACTTTGACGAGGGATAGGGTTACACATCACACTGGGCTATATAATGAGCCTCTCAACTCAACTAGATGGAAGTTCAAATATTAATAGCTTGCCTCTAAATCTATATTTATCTTTTCACATTTACATAATACAATTATAAAATTACCATATAAACAAATAACATCATGATAAAATAAATAACATATCACATTGAAAATAATAATACCTATCCACACATATTATTAACATTTAATAAAATAATATTAGTATATATACAATACATCTTTCCTTTCTCTAATTAATTGCATAAATTGTACATATATTGGAATTCTATAATTCTTGTCTTTATAATGTTGAACGTGGATGCTTTGTGAGTTCCACATTTGCATAAAAGAAATATATTATTACTTTGTAAAAGATATTGAATAAAATAAAAGATAGTAGAAAAAAATTATATCCAGTGAAGTGAAATTCTAAGCCTGCATGAAATGAAACAACTCAACTAAGGTTAAAAAAAAGTAAGCTTCAAATATATTATTGATTTGCATAAGATATTAAATAAAATGAAAGGTAGTAGAAAAAATTTATTTGGGGTAAAGTGGAATTCCATATTAATTTGCATAAGATATTAAATAAAATGAAAGGTAGTAGAAAAACATTATTCCGAGTGAAGTGGAATTCCACATTAATTTGCATAAGATATTAAATAAAATGAAAAGTAGTAGAAAAAAATATTTGGGGTGAAGTGGAATTCCACAATTGAACGAAATGAAATACTCAAATAAGGTAAGAAAAAAATTTAAGTTTCTGCAGAGTTGATAAATAGGGGGTTCAGGTGCCCTTCTTCCTATTTAGCATAGGCATAAGAATGCTAATGTTGTTGATATCCAAATGATTGTGGTTATTTGTTATGAAACCAGCTCAAAAAAAGATAGAATGGATAGATCAACGCCTTAGAATTCAGCGTCTTCGAGGGGGCAACCTCCTTTACATTACATAAATGAACAATTCTTGGATGATTCAAATGACAAAAGCTCCTTTCTATAGGAGTCTAAGGAGTCACAATATAACCCAGCCGACCTAACAATAATAATATAAAGCCACAAAAATAACAA
>APFE030751299.1:0-10846 GCA_000404065.3 Pinus taeda | reverse complement strand
TGAATTGGAAATTCTTTGTTATCTTCAATCCTCGTGAATCAGTTACAGCCTTCTTTGGGGATTCAACACCCCATCAAGTCTCGATCTGGTCTTAGTTAGTACATTTTAAGTGCATTTTTTTAGTGTATTTATATCTCATATTGCAGAAATGACTCATAAATAATGGTTTTACATATAGTGTGAAGGAAGGTAGATTCACATTTTTTTTTCATTATTTATTTAAATATGTGATAGAAAGGAAAATAAGTCTTTTTAACAAAGAAATTGATATTTCTAGTTATATCTTATTAAAAAAAATATATGCATTTTGAAAAGTAAATTTATTTTATTTTTATTATTTAAATATGTGATAGAAAAGATTATTATTTTTATATAAAAAATAAATTGATAATTTTTCTTATAAATATTGATGTAGTTATATGTTATTATTTTCTTTTCTCAAATGCTATAAGAGAATTATGCACACAATCATTAATAAATCTATTTTTTATGGAAGGGGTTAATTAAACTCCTTCCAAGTTCTCAAGGAGGATGGGGTCTCACTCTTCTTTGGGTAGTGTTGTAGTTGTTTTTTTTGGTGTTGATTACTTTTCTTTAAACTCATAACTGCCACAGCACATTTTTTAAGACACATTTACTTTACACCATTTATATTTGAAGCATGTAATATTACACTTCAATGACCATCCATTCATATTATAACACTTATCACATTTTCATTTAAGTCAAAGCACAATTACATTTAAAAAAATCCAATTTTTTTTTACACAAATACAAATTATACAATGTTGCACAATGCATTGGAAAACACTAAATATCTCTCTAATTGAAAAACCATTCATATTGGTTTTTTGTTTGCTTTTACTTTTCAAAGATTTTTAAAGATTTTTTATATTGTATTATTTTATATAATTAGATAAGAGATATATATATTTTTTTTAAATATATTTACTTTTTTGAAATTGTATCTATATGTTCGTGATTTTCAAAATGTTTTATGTATTTATCTTGATATTTTTGAATTGAAATTGTGAAATTTTTGTTCGTTCATTTGAAATGGTTTAAACGTGTGTTTTGTTTAGTTTAATTGTGTGTTTGTTTGTTTGAAATTATATATATATATATATAAGTGGTCTTGACGTTACTTCTGTATTTCCATACGAAAGTGTAGTATATTGTGTCATTGCTTATTTGGAATTGTATTTCATTTATTTTTTTAATTGAAATCACATATATATGTGAACCGTTGAATGAATGTTTATTTATGAATATTTGTACTTAAATTTCAAATTGTAATAACGCGTTTGTTGTATTGAATGATGAATTTAAATGTCTATGCATAGTGTAGATTTTAATTTGTATATTTTGTGTTTACTTTTTCTTTAAATTTGCATAAGCAAATTTGAATGTTTTCTTTTATTGGCTTGAAATTGTATGATGCGCAAAGGGTTATTTGAAATTCTATGGTGTATGTTTAGTTGAATTTGTATATCATATTCTTGTTTATTTGAAGGTGTACTTTGTATGTTTATTTATTTGAAATTGCATATATATGTGTGAGTGATTGTGTGAATGTTTATTTATGAATATTTGTATTGTACGTGGCTTGAATTTGTAATTATGTTTTTGTTGTAATGAATTGTGATTGTAATTAATTCCATAGTGTACATTTGAATTTGTATATGAAATGTATGTTTTACTTTTTATATTGTGTGTTTGGTTATTTATGAATATTTGTATGGTATGTGGCTTGAAATTGTAATTCTGTGTTTGTTGCAATGTATTGTGGTTGTAATTAATTTCATAGCCTAAATTTGAAAATGTATATGAAATGTATGTTTTACATTTAATGTTGTGTGTTTGCTTATTTAAGCTTTATTTATGAATATTAGTATTGTATGCAATTTGAACTTGTAATTCTGTGTTTGTTGTAATCAATTGTGGCTGTTATTAATTTCATAGAGTAAATTTGAATTTGTATATGAAATGCATGTTTTACTTTGTATTATGTGTGTTTGCTTATTTATTGTTTATCTATGAATTATTGTACTGTATGTGTCTTGAAATTGTAATTTTCTATTTTGTTGTAATGAAATGTGTTTGTAATTAATTTTGATAGGGTAAATTTTTATTTGTATATGAAATGTATGTTTTACTCCATATATTGTGTGTTTTCTCATTTAATTTTGCATTTGCAGATTTGCATGTTTGTTTTTGTATTGACTTGAAATATGTGTGTTTTCGTTATTTGGAATTGTATATTATGTGTTTTTCTATTTGAATTTGTATTTTGTATTATGTGTGTTGTTTGAAATTGCATATACATGTGAGAATTTGTTTTCTCAATGTTTTTTTGTTAATGGATGTGTTTAAGTTTTATATTCCATTGCATTTGAAATTGCTTAACTATGTTTACCAAGTGTTGTGTCAATAAATGTGTGTGCTTGTTAGGTTGATTTGTATTGCCCATGAATTCTATTATAAACTTTAATGTGCACATTTTATATAGATTTTCTTAAGCCTTGTATTTTTATTTTATTGTATTTTAATGTTTATTTATTATATTGAATTTTATAGCCCCAGGGGTTAGCTCAATAGGTTAAGTCCCCGTTGAGGATCAATTCTCCTCGATGCCCTTGGAGTTAGACCTTTCTAGTTTCGCTGATGGGCTTTAAAATATTCCTCTACGCAGATGGGCTTTAAAATTTCCCTTAGGGTTTAAAAGATTCCCTTGCCTCGCTAGTCTCGCAGACGGGCTTTAAAATATTCCTATACCTTGCTAGTGTGGCCCATGGGCTTTAAAAGATTCCCTTAGGGTTTAAAAGATTCCCTTTCAAAGATTCCCTCCAGATTTAAAATATTTCCTTTAGGATTTATCTGCCCATATTTTGCCAAGGGGAAAAAAAATATTTTTGAATTTTACTTATAATTCAAGATATTTTATTTTTCTGCTTGCATTTCAAAATGTATTTTGTTAAGATATATTTATATAATTGTTAGACTGTATAATTAAAATTCACAATATAAATATTAATATTATTTCATGTTTTTTTTTTACATATTTTATATATTTTCTATTTTTAAAAATATTTTTAACATAGTTTGTTTTTTTTCTTCCCATTTTCCACTTAAACATTAATAAGTTAATTTGAGCATTTAGAAAAAATCATAAAAAAATTTATAACATAAGAGTTAAAATTAAAAAGAACATAATTGGTAATTATTTTTAAATAATATTAATGCTACAACAATAATAATAATGGTACAACAACAATAAACTTCCCATGATGAGAGGAAAGCCATTAAACTTGATTTTGGCTTGAGAACCAAGAAATTAGTAGGATACTCCCAAGATTCAATGGAGACCATAACATATTCAACAACTCCCTCAGGAACTACTATGGATATATATGCAAGCTATAACATTGTGGTGGTCTTTCTCAAAGCCCCTTGGAGGTTTAGCTTTAGCATGGTTTCCTTAGTCATGATCACATCCCAAGATCAATTAAGGTGTTAGGGACTATAAGTCCATCAATTTTCACATCTACTATAGGGTTTCCAGGGTGTAGATATTTCAGAAAGATGACCCTCCCAAGAATCAAATTAGATAATTGCCCAACAACATTTATGGTGGGAGCGTCCCTCTTTCTTTTTGTAGGCTTTTTGAAATATTTATCCTTGATGAGATTATTATATATGGGAAAATATTTAATAGTCTGGAGAAGTGGTATTTAACACACAAGTTCTTCAATTCTCCTAGCATTTCAACCTCTTTTAGGGTGTGTTTGCTAGGGTGGATCAACCTCTTAGGAAAAGGAGGTGGATTGACTTGAGGAACACTCTCTTCCTTCTCTTCCTCAAACTCTTCAGTGGGAGAAGGTGGGTGGTTATCTGGAAGCACTCTCCCAGACTGAAGGTTGATCTCCTGTATTTCCATAACATAAGCAGGATAAGGTGTCTCTCCATTGTGGACCTGTTGTGCTTGCTTGTTGTTCGGATTGAATTTGGTTGAGCAGGAATTTGAGGTTGCTTAGGTGGGTTAGGATGAATGAGTTGTGGTTGCGGTTGGGGTGGAGGTAGTAAAGCAAGAGGTTGGTTAACTTTAGGCCTCCACTCTTGTGATGGGTTGCCCCATTGAGAAGATTAGGGTGGATATGGCTTAAAAGGATGGTTTACAGGTTGAGGAGGATATGGAGGAGAATAAGGCCAAGAAGGAGGTTTGGACCAGGATGTGCGAGTGGAAGAGTACCAAGGTTACAAGGGTGCATTATGAATTGGATTATAATAAGATTAGTGCTACCCTTTCATCCCTTGTTGATATGATTGAGGTCCTTGAGGTCTTCTTTGATTGATGAAACAAAGTTGTTGTGAAACCCCTTCTGCTCCTTGGTATACAACTTTTAGTTCTAGCAAAGAAGGGCACTTGTATGTTGTATGATTTTATTCACAGACTAGGCAGACCTTTATGAAATTCAATGGGCACTCATTCCTAGGACATCTTTTGGTGAATCTAGGGTAGAAATAACTAGTGTATTTTTTGCTTCCTCCTTTCTTTTGATTTGCATGGTATCCATTTGCAGTGTAAATGTACATGGAATTTCACTCTTGAAATCCTCCAACATGTTACCTATATCATTGTTAATGGATGTTGTGGAGGGAAAGGGACTCACCAAGCCTTGACTAGCCTTACCCTTCTTCCTGGAAGCCCTAGAGTGATTCTTTAACATAGTTTTAATGTCACCATAGGATAACTGATAGATATCTCCTCTAGATAGCATGTTGAGGGTTTCCAATATATCTTCCCTCATCCCTCAGCGAAGAACTAGTTTGAGTGATTCAAGATCAAGGGTGCATCTGGCCCTCCTATAACCGAATTGAAATATCTCCTCATAGTATTCTAGGGATTCATCAAGTCCAAGAGTCATCCTAAAGATTTATTCCTTGGTTTCCTTAGACCTACAACAGTCCTTGTAATTGTTATTGAAGGCTTGTTGCATTTGGGCCCATGTAGTGATGCTACTCCCAGGCATACATATAAACCAACACAAGGTTGCATCTTTGAGGTTAGAGGGGAATAATTTCAGCTTCTTCTCATCAGATACACAGTCATAGGTTGTACAGATAACAAAAAATTCAAACATGAAGGTATCAGGATCCTTATAGGTTAAGCCATGGAAGTGTAGAAGGGCAGTAGGGATTATGTTCTTCATTCTAGCCTCTCCATTGGTCTCTCTAATAGGGAACACCTAATTGCCCCTACTTTCATCCATATTTTTGATAGGTGAAGTGGGTTATTCTTCTTCCCCAATAGGTTCTTCAAAAATTTATCTAATTGCCTTCGATTTCTCGCTTTTCGCATTTATGTACAAGGATTCAATTCCAAATAAGGCATTGTTGCCTCTGCCTTCTCGCATTTTGCTGTGGTTATTCTACAGGTGATCCAGCCTGATGTACTTGCCATTGCAATCATATCTGCTTCACTTTCCATGACTCTTTTCATAAAATTAAATGACATGGTCAAATGCTTTCACTATTACTGAAGTTTATATGATAGCGAAAATGACATGGTCAAATCATTTTACTCTTGAAGTTAAATATGATAGCGAAAATGAGATATATGATTAGATTGTGGGTTGTTGTTTTCTCAGGTTTTCTGAATGTGTGGTTAAATTAATTTTAATTTTAATATGTTTCTTGAAGTATTTGACATTAGTACTGATGGAATTGCTTGACAAAGTGCCCTTTGATGTTATGGTTTTTTTTTTAAAGATTCGATTAAATTAATTTTAATTTTGATAGACTTATAAAATTGTTTTCCATGGTACCTGTAAAATGTTCGAAGAAAATTCCTTTTTCGTGGCCTTCGTAGCATATTTATGTTGAAATATTTGATGAAATCATTCTGTAGGGTATGTTAAGACGTTTGTAGCATATTTTTGTGCAAGGATTCAATTCCAGATAAGGAATTCTTGTCTCTACCTGCTGTGGCTTTCTCCTTTGCTTTTGCAACGAAAAGTAGGATCAGGCAGCTAGAAAGGGTTTACTTGCAGGGATCAATTTGCATGTGTGATTTCCTTGCCAAATTTGGCGTGCATGGTTATCTATGTGTGTTCTTGGTTATATTTTTTTCATTGCCATGGATTTTTCCATGTGTGCGGTGCTCTTTGGCCTTTCCCTAACATTTCTAGTTAGCATAGAGGTGATGGGTTCTCATGTTTTGGTGGAGCTCGGTTGTTGGATGGATTCATATGATATTTTTCATATATTTTTCTCTTAAACATAATGCTTCATTTTTTTGACAAATTTCAAGAGGCTCGATGAAAAAACAATAACAAAAACAAATTAAAACAAAAACAAATTAAAAATTACCACTCTCTTAGTTTACTATTCATGTAATAGTTGAAAAACAACTTATGGAAATACATGTGTCTGCAAATTCAATTGAAATATTTCTTCTTCAACATAAAATAATAATAAAAAGTATATTTTTCATAAACAAATAAATTTTTGATATGAAAAACATAGTTCTCTAGTTGTAGACCATGATTATATATATATATATATAAGAAAGAAATCTACTCCTCTTCTCCTCTTCAATTGGGTGCACGAGAATGAAAATTGATTCATCAATGGTATAATACTTTAGAAATAATGTAATTAATGAAAGAGGTATGTTTATTAATTTTATTGAAATTACCTTTTGTACATAAATAATGGTAAAACCATGAATTCCTATGGAGGATGTCGTGGGTGAATTTTTTGTACAAAACAAGAAGGAAATACATTGGAAAAATTCAAATTCTATGGGAGATTGAAAAATAGTTCCATGATCAAAACACATGTGTGAAACCATTGCCATAAAACGTAATTTTATGATGTCTAAGGAAATCAGTTTAAATAACAATTTTTTTTATAAATTAAGGAAATTCACTTATAAAAATTACAAACTCTAAAAGTAAAGTTTAATTGAAAATTAAATTGTATTTTTAATTCAAGTGTATTTTTCTACAAGCATTAGATACAAAAATTGTAATAACAGAATTGTAATTTTTAATTCATAAGACTAAATTTTCAGTATTTTCCAAAAAAAATTATTACAGTTGCCAAAAATTAAACAAAAAAATTCAGGAGGGAAAGGAGAACATGCTGGAGGTATTGGAATGTAAAGAAAATACACAATCCTCTTCTATTACATTTGACAATCATTAATCATATGAAAACATAGAAAATGGAAAGGAGACAATTGAATACTTAAATGTGGGTCGTTCTCTGCAAATTAATCTCAATACCATGATATAAGGGCCGGTCAAATAAAGATCTCATTTTAAACCAAATTAGAAGGGAGAAATGGCTACCATAAATCATTGTCCTTGAAAATTGGGGTAAATGGAAATTAGTATCTTCTAATTTTTATAGATCTCCCTTGAAATAATTTTGTTATAAAATAATTTTGGGGCTACTATTAATAATGCACTATAATACAAAAAACATTTCCATTCAAAATTTGAAACCCTTAATTTTTTTCCAAAGGTTAAATCTCACTACTAAAATATTCCAGTAAGATTATTTTTTGTTGAAATATACATGAAAAAAAATATTACTATAGATAATCACAATACAAAGTGTAATAAAGTTATAGTTTAGTTAATTTCTATGCCTTTTTAATTTATATTGTTGCCCTAGTAATGTTAATTTAATGTTGATATTTTATTTTAACTTAAATTGAAAATAAATTCCAAAATAGAGATGCCTATAATTATGCTAATTGGAAGAATAGATCTTCCATAGCTATAATTTAATTATTAAGTTGATGGCATATATTTAAACCTGATGGAATATGTCGGAACATTCATAGTAATATTGACATATTTCAACCCTGAAATTTTCCACTAAGATTTTTTGTTGTTGTTGAAATATGCATGCCAGTTTGTTTCTTTATAAATAACAACAATATAATTTTTAATAAAGTTATAATTTTAGTATTTTCTTTTAATGTTAAGATCCTAGTTCTTAACTTATGGCAACACTTCTTGTTACTATAAATAACTCATGAAAATGTTCCAATTCACATCATCCATGTAGTGATATTGGATCATAAATATAATATATTAACATATTACAACATTTACCATTAAAAATTTTGTCATATCCCATGTCTTGGTCCATTCTTCGGGAAAATAGTGTCATCCTCATAGTTCTCCAAGACATTTATAACCATGTCATTTAGATGTCCATGACAGTATTTATTCAAATTACATGTCAATGGAATAAGTGATTATACTCTCCAAACAAATTGGTATTTTATTTATACCTTATTCATTTTGGGTGATATTCCTCTATAATCTAATAATTTACCATACACTCCATATAGACTGGCATTTACTTCTCAATTGAATAATATTTTTTTTTTAATATTTCAAAAAATATATTTATCTTACTAATTATATTTAGTTATTTTTTAACCTTATCTTATTTAAAATTTAATTATAAACCAAAAAATATAATTTTAAAATATTAAATTTATGTAGTATGAATTAAATTTTATTTTTAGCGCTAAATTTGTGAAACAACACAAAACAATTTTAATATCATATCTAATATTTTAGGTATTTTTATTTTTTTGAAACAATAACTTTTATTTATGGAAGGGCAAAGCTTATTAAAACACATGAGTTTATATATATAGAAGTTGACTTTGTCTAGTGGGGAGAGATTTTCTATAGAATGGCCAAGCTACTTTATGAAGGATGTAATTCTTGTGCAAAACTAACTTCAATATTAACCCTATTAGCCACAATTATAGCCAAAACATGCAAAATTTCTTATTTACTCATAATTTTCAAATGGAGTGATTTCCATGTATTTTTACTCTCCAAATTAATAAAGAACTTGGCTAAGTTATCGTTGTTCATACTTTTAATAAGGGTTTCATATTTTGAACCATGCAAACATTTGAGTAAATGTATCTTCCATCAATGTTCTCTTCTTTGAATAAAAAGTGTTTAAAGAAACATTTTCATGAAAAGTGTTTCTGAAAATGTATGAAAGAAAATTTTGAGAATTACTTCAAGATTCACTTGCGTGTTTTAGTTGGTGACATTAAGGATAATGATTGTGTAATCTCACATAATGAATCTTTCCAATCACCTGGAAAGAACGAAAATTATGCATTTTTGGATTCAAATTAATATTATAGTAGAAACGACACATAAGGATGGATCATAGATGCTTTGGATTGTTATTGTGTATGTGAGAGTGAGAGGGGAGCTCACCCATATATGCCTCTACAATTCATGTGATGTAATGAAGATCATAACGCATGGCCCACTAGAAGCTTGCTCTAATGATTTTAAGACCCATGATTTTAAGACCTTACGACATTTTCTATACATGAATGTACCATAAGGACAAATTGAATCCATTTATATTTATCTTCTAATTTTTATTTGAATCTAATTATGGTCAAGAGAAACATCCATGAAGAGGAGCAAGGCAAAAGAAGAAGCAAAAGACAATCAAAATTATCTCTAAACATAAAGCAATACAAAGTAAAGTGTGCATGTTATTTTTAGAAGAAAACTCTATACTAAAAAAATTTAAACACCCAAATCCAATAACCGAAATAATATAAACTATGTCACTTCCCATATGACTTAGAAAAAGAAGTAAATAGACGAGTAATTAACTATCAAATATGTTTTCAAATCTTTAAAACCTTTAGCATTAAATAGCTTTATAATATCTAAAATGTATCTTAATTATCAATATTAAAAGTATTGATTTTTATTAGAAATTTACATATTAGCACAACTATATAAATTAAATGGTTAGAAAATGTTAATAAACAACAAACACCAAAAGATTTGCTTCATAATACATCTCACTTTGCTAAAATTAAAAAAAAATGGAATTACTATATCATTATTATTATTACAAGTTTAACATATATTCATTTGAGAAAGCATGGAATAATTTTTTATCCATGAATATTTATATCCATTTTATTACTTAGTTTCTTAGTCTATAAATAGGGTATGTTATAATACCATGGGAAAGATCCATGGCTTCTGTATTTGAAGCCCAAAAAAACATAATTCATTTCATATGAAACTTTCTCATAAGATATTTTGTTAATTAATCAATTTCACTAAATCAATAAAAAAATACAACCAGCTTCCACATAAATCTGAGTCTTTGATTTCTGTATACTACTAAAAAAATTTATAGAATATTTAATGGTGCTACCATAAATCTAATAATAATTAATAATTAGATTAAAATTTTGGAATCTCTAGTCTATTTTAAAAGAAACATGGTGATATAATTAAGTTTGACTTCATCTTAATTTTGAGTTACCAATCACATTTGAAAATGAATAAACATATAATTTGATATTAAAAACATGGGATTTTCAAATTAAAAAATGCATATCAAGCTTAAGAGTAAATTTGTTACTATTGAAACCTAAACTAACACATGCTACATATATTATTGAATATTGAAACCTAAATAAAGACATGCTATATATATTATTGAATATTGAAACATAAATAAAACATGCTATATATATTATTGAATACATAAAAATGGAAGAAATAGAGAAATGTAACTAGCTCTCTTGAATCACTTGTAATAACTTTAACACATTAATTGTTAATAATAGAAAACACTCCACCAGAAAGAACTTACCCTAAACTAGACCCTAAACTAGATTATATTAAATTACGGAACAAAAAAGATAAATTATAAATGCAAATGACAAACTTGTGATTTTCAATTAAATAAAAAATTAGTGAAGCTAAATGAAGATGGTCAATTATATTGAATGAATGCTTTAAGACAAAAA
>APFE030751297.1:46032-75797 GCA_000404065.3 Pinus taeda | reverse complement strand
AAATTTATGAAACGTGGTCCCTGGAAGAAAGAGAAGGTAGTAGCCTTCTGTAGGTTAGCACCTACGTACTAGTATCTTAGCTAGTACAAGAGCTAAGGGGGTTGTAGCTCCCTTCCAGGAGAAGCTGGAAAACGAGAGAGGGTTATAGTTCTCTGCAGGTTGCAGCCTGCATACTGGCAAAGGACCGCACCAGTACAAAATCATTGTAAAAATAAGTTTCTTTGAAAGAAGATAGAGACATATTGCAGCAGGTGGTTTTCACCCACATTGGGTTTCCACCTTATATCTGGTGTTCTTTGGTGTGACTGTCTATGTTTATTGTTCCTATTTATTATTATATGGTTATGACATACAGATTAATGGTTAACATCTAAAGAATAAATTACATTAAAATCTGGAAGGTATATACAAGTTTCATTAGTCAGATCTGCAAGTGTTTATTGAAAAGATTTGATAATACTAATTCACCCCCCCCTCTCAGTATTATTTCCAATAGTTTCTTGCTTGTTAGATTACCAAATAGATTAATGGGTAGATGAATCTATTCTAGGCTATCTATCCATCTTCTCCAAAGAAAACAAACTTGCTTCATGTATAATTACTGTCAATTTTTGGCTGAAAGTATGCATGAACACTTGATGAAAATAAATACTGAAGGAGTAATTAAATATTCCTCTATACTAGTGCATATGATCCTTTTTCAACAAGGAGGCAGGTTGCCTATAACTTTACACAAGAAGGATGATCATCAAGTGATTCAATCAATCACACAGTGCACTTCATTGATTAGGAGGAACTCAACTGAGTTCAAGTTTTCAGATTTCATTGATTGTTCTATTCATCTAGTTGCATAGATTCTCAGCTGTCAAAGCGAGCCTAGGATTAGTCCAGAAATCAAAAGGATCCTGCATCTAAGTGACCAAGCCAAGACAGGGGACTGGTATTTTTACTAGAATTATACAAAGATTAGAGTGTATGGCTGTGAACAATCTCCATGTAAATTGCCCAAATATGTTCCAATGAGATTTTTCTCTCTGGAATATATTAGGAAAATTTAATATGGATGAACTACATTTCATTTCAGGGATGAGGAAAAATCAGTTCAAAATCAAGTCACAAGTAGGATAATTTATTTGCAATACCATATCAACAGGTATTGAAGCAGATTCAATCCTCAAACAAATGGGATTCTAACCAAGTTTCACTTTGTCTTATGACCCATTCAATATAATCTCAAACTTAAGGGTGGAACTCAAAACCACACCTTAAAAAATCATACTCCAAGACCAGATATTGAAAACTAAAGAAATCAAGAACAATGGGAGGAGCATATGCTTCAAGAAGCAGAAGAACATACTTTACCTCCTTCTACCCTCTAGACTCCCACTTCTTAAAGTAGGCAGGACAAGAGGCCCAGAGAAGAACCTTCATCATCAACCAAAGGTGAAAAAGAATTCATTATCTATAAGAAGAAACCAAGGAATGACTCCAAAGGCACTACTACTCAAAGTCAGAAAGAGCCTATAATCATCAATTTGGATGATTCACAGGTTTCTACAGGGACAAAAGAAATTGTAATCACCACTCCATCCTCTTCTTCAGTTTCATAGATTTTGTTGGAGATCACCCAGTCTGTAGGAGTAAGTGAGCAAAAGGAGCCGAACATCTTCACTAATTTCCTTGAAATTAAATAGAAGAATGAACCTTTGAAGACAAATGTCTATGCTTAGTTTTGGAAACAAACATCAACTTCACAACACAGTTTATTGAAAACTTATGACAGTGAAAAAGGTAGAATGCAAATGGCATTCCTACACACCCAAGTCCCTTTCCCAAAGGCTTCTTCAGATTATAAGAAGATTGTATTTCCTTTGATGCTAACCAGATACATCCAATCGACCAGATGGACATGCATAGGCAATCTGGTGAGATGCTTTTCTCTACCATGACTAACATTGATATGACATTATCAAAACTAAGGACAACTATTTCAAATGTACAGTCATAATTAAAGATAGAAAACATATCCTCTTTGGCAAAGGATAACAGGGTAAAATCATTAGAAGACTTAGTGATCAAAGTTGGATATGATCCCACTAATGTTAAATTTGCAGAGGACATTATTAAAAAGAAGAAAGTAGACATTGCAGCATTAAGGAAGTAGCTCAAACTACCTTCTACAGAGGATCCTCAAACCAAGGAGATAGCAGAAAGTGAGGAGCACAAAGAAGAAATGCTCATGTTGATCATTGAGAAAAATGTACAGATAAAGACAATGGAAGAGCAAATTGAGAAATTACTTAAAGAAAAAGAAGAATTTGCTCAAGTAGCCATAGCTCCAATTATAGCTATACCTATTACAGTGTCAAGGGTAGCAGGGGAATCGACATCAGCAGCAATAGAGTCTACATCAACAGTAGGTGATTTAAACAAATTAATACATAGGTTATCTCTTCAGAGATAGGAGAATGAAAGGCTTCACAAGAAATTTAAGAATCTGGAGACTTAGAAGATTAAAAATGATACTCTTTATGTTGAATAGATGCAGAAGTCCCATAGATGGACCAGAAGAATAGAAGAGTTGGAAAATGAGTCATTAATGGTTCAAACCTTGGCCTAAGCCAAGGAAAATATTTGGGCAGACATAAGTCATGCTATAACTGAAGTTTGGCCCTCCATAAAAATTATTTTTTAATAGGAAGAGTTGATAAATAGGTGCCAGACAGCTATTGAAGAAGTTAAAGAACTTCTTAAGGATAAACCAAGTGAAGCCACAAACATGATTAAAGTTCTCAATTCAAAAACCAGAGACGAGTTGGAGCAGATTCAAATTGTGGACAAGACAAAAACTATTCTGGAGATTAGGAAGGTTTTGTAGAAAAATAATCTCATGACTTAGTTGGAGACCAAGTGCCAATCCTTAAAAACTGTTGTCTAAAGGTTTCATTTCAAGTTCAACTTACTCAACCAAAGAGGACTATCAGGATTAGTGGCACTAAATGACAGGTTGATCAATTTGGAGGAATATTGTCAAAATATTTATGCAATTGCAGTTGATAAAGTTAGATTTGCAGGCATAAAGGGTCACCTTACAAGGAAGGAAATATTAGAAGCTTTGGATTTTGATTTAATAATAAAGCATGAAATCAAACACATATGTGTCAATAAGCCTACTTTTGAAAAGTATACCGAGGTTGATGAAGTCTATAGAAAATTGGTTAATCTTTCTATACCAAGTGAAAATAGGTGGGATCACTTATGTAAAATTATCGAGTAACTTTCATCACCAACTGATAGAGAGTTAGGCAACATGTTATGGGGACCGGATCATCAACAATTTCCTTAAATATAGAGCCAACATTCAGTAGTTTTAGGATTCCTATAGTTTCGTACTATTTTTGTATTTTTGTTAAAAATGTCTCTAAAAGATTTTTCATCTTGTATAAATAACTCTTCCTTCGAGTTATTAAGGGTTGAACCCTTGGATGAGGTTTCAAAGCAGAATTGTAATCAAGCTGGAGATTTGCTTCAAATTAATGAAAGGATTCTGGATTTGCCTCAAATAGTTTGTCTCTTCGTGAGTTTTTCTTATGTGTTCATTTCATTATGTTTTTCTTCATGTATTTAAGCCTTATGGAGAAATATAGGTAAGATCAAACTAAATACCAGTCCATATTAAATCCCCTGTGAAGTTATAAACAATAATTAGAGATTAGTTTATAAAACTGTTTGTTATTATAAACTCCTCTATATCAATAAATTGTCACACCCACTTGCATTAGATTAAATACATTTAGTTGATTAGGAAAACATTGTTTACCTACATTTATTCTTATAATCAATTAAATATTCTGTTTGAATATCTAGTAAGTTGTAATTCTTTAAGACTATGTTATTCACTCAATTAAAATCAATTAACTATTTTTAGACAAATAAATAAACTTTTCATTCTATTTGGAAAGTGTTAAAGTTTAAGCACCTATTTTCAAACTGTTCATAACATTGGTCATCTAATTTTTTTTAGAACAAACAAAACATTTTAGATGTCCTGACATGATTAATTAACCTAGAATCATCTCAGAGGACAACTAGTGCAAGTTGAACATCTCAAAATATAATGAAGAGCAGAAAACTCCTCTATAAATATTATAAACTCCTCTATATCAATAAATTGTCACACCCATTTGCATTAGATTAAATACATTTAGTTGATCAGGAAAACATTGTTTACCTACATTTATTCTTATAATCATTTAAATATTCTGTTTGAATATTTAGTAAGTTGTAATTCTTTAAGACTCTGTTATTCACTCAATTAAAATCAATTAACTATTTTTAGACAAATAAATAAACCTTTCATTCTATTTGGAAAGTGTTAAAGTTTAAGCACCTGTTTTCAAACTGTTCATAACATTGGTCATCCATTTTTTTTTAAAACAAACAAAACATTTTAGATGTCCTGGCATGATTAATTAACCTAGAATTATCTTAGAGGACAACTGGTGCAAGTTGAACATCTCAAAATATAATGAAGAGCAGAATGAATTTTATTGCACTAAGAAATCCCAAGCACATTCTATAACTTAGCAAGAAAGATATGTATAATACCCATCGTAGCGACACAACACATGGCATTAAGTTATTTTTATACCTACCGAAGGAAAAGTATATTGTAATAAGTTTGAGTCAAAATGCTTTGACTTTTAATTAATTTGTAAATTTTTAAAAACTATTTCTAAAGTTTATTAAAGTTTTGGGAAAATTAAATACTAAACTCATTTTTTTAGAAATTGAAAATTATTTTTTGAATTTTTAAAATTTGAATTTATAATTATTGATTGGTGGATGACTAATTTTGTGTGGTTTAAAATTAAATCTTCATAATTAAAAATTATTTAAAAAAAACTCTAATCACCAACATAAATTAGTTATTAGTGTTTTCTTTTCCTTATTTATGGATTTTTCCATAATAATTATTTTCTTTCTAAAAAACAAAAAAATTGACATTACTTTTTGGGCTTTTACTAAGAGTTGACAATTCTTCCCTTAGTGATTTTTATTATCGAATGGATTTGGTTTTATTATTATTATATTTATAAATTTGTTTAAGCATTCAATCATTTTATGTGTAAATAGAATTGTGTAGATTTTTAAATAATTATCTATAAATATAATTATTATAAAAGCTAGATTATATAACAACACCTAGCACAAGTTTCCATTATCTTTGGGATTTTTTTCAAAAACATAAAAATCAACAACGTTTCCTTTGCTACCCATGAGCTCCTATGTTTCCAAATTATATAATTTCTCAGGACATCAGAGCTATGCAAACTTTTCATTCTCTCATTCTAGTTTGGATTTCATAGTAGGAATTTGCAGCTTTGCCTCATTTAGATTTCACAGAAATCATTTGCAGTTGCGCCTCCTTTACATCACATAGAATGGTAATGTAGTTATCAGAGTGTTAATTACAAGCCTTGATGTACTTGCCAATGGGAAATAACAATAATTTCCTTGTTCTTATTTGCAGCGTTGGCATAACAGCCTTCACCTTTCCTGCTTGCACGAATTTCCATTTCCCAATTCCGAAGGTAAGCTTTTAGTTTTTTCTTAAGGTGGTTTATTGGAATTTTGAGTGACTATTGTTGCTTTTCATTATGGTTTGCCCATTCTTGGTGCATTAATGGAATTATTTGGATTCCATTTTTGCTAGTTTCATTGGCTTGTTGCCATGCATTCTGTATCCAACAATCATTTCACTTCATGAGATGACATTCCTTTTAGGCATTTGGTCAAACTATTGGCGTCCAATCTGCAATTTACCACAACTACGCCTGATTAAAATCCAATTTAGCCATTAAAAGCAACTGCATAAATACTCTTGGTTAGTGTCTCCATGGTGGATTTTAGCTATTGTTGTGAGTTTTTGTAACACATTTTATAGAGAAAAGAAATCATGTCTCTGTGTACCATATCTTGACTTGGATTCATTATATTGATTAGATGGACAACATGATCAGTAACATATAGACAGACCATCGATTCAACTATTTGAAAATTTTTGGTTGCAATTAATTTATCTTAGGATAGAGCCAATATGACAAATTGATGGGAAGACCAAGAAAGAAACAATGATACAGTACAAATGTCTAATGTGAATATTACTTGAATATTACTGAATGTAAGTATCATATGTGAAGTATCCATGCACTCAGAGTAACCTGTAGGTTTTGTCACATCCAATGAGAATAAAAAAAAGTTGAACCACACTAAAGCTTCAACCATGATGTTCAAAAGTGGGTACCCTAAATGCAATTCAATTGAACCACACTAAATGCAATTCAAGATTGAGGAAAACCTACGGATTGTGTACTCTACAATTTTGGACTTGTTATATTTGTGATATAAATATTAGTTTCTCATACATTCTATAAAATGGTTGCAGACAACTTTTATGTTTTCTCCCACAACACAATGCAAAAAGATGGGCAATTAAAACTTTAAAATGAATCTTTTGCACAACTTAATAATTTTTGTTATTTATGTTTGGATTGTTGAAAAGATTAGATTTGTAAAAGTATGTTTTGCACATCTTCTTATACGTAGTTCATGTTATATAAAGTATATATAATATAGTATTATGTTAATATATATATGATAGTCTATATATTATATATACTATATATAATATAATTTTGATGTAGTCAATTTAATTTTGAATATATTAAATTAGATTACACATTTTTATTTACTATTAAGTTATTGGGATTACCAACAAATTTATTATTTTTCTTAATTTGTGTATTAATGTGGTGTGTTATAATTAAACATTTTTATTAGAATATTATATATACTTATTTGCATAAAGAGGTTAGGTACTAAGCAACAACATTGCATATACACTTGTTTATATAGAATTTAAACTTCTCTATACATAAATATCAACTACTAGCAGAATGGATTTTAAAATCCATTTTTATAAAACAAAATATAATTTTTGTTATAAAAAAATACCAATAAACTAAATATTTTTTTTAGAAAATAAAAAAATACTAAACTAAAATATATTTTAGAAAGAAACCTAAAACCATAAGCTATATAATATATATATATATATATATAATTTAAAAATTAATTTCTTAGATTTTTTAAACACTTCCTTCCATTCTAAAAAGAAAAAATAATAATAGAAATAAAGACGGACCAAAAATCTTATTTTCCCTAGTAAGTGTTTCCCACGATTCATTCCACTCACTCAAGCTATTTCATAAAACATAGCTAAGTGTTATTTCACAATCTTTTGGCAAAGCTAACAAACCCAATAGCTCTAGAAATCATTTTTTTAACATTCTTGTTCATATTAGAATTCTAAAAATTCCATCATACCTAATTTTCAACTAAACCACAATTATCTAAGATATAATATGAACCCACTCTCTAGAGGTAATGAACTTGAGCATTTTTAATTTTTGTTGGCACCTTTCAAACTCTACTTCCATGTTTTTAAATCCTAACCACCACTAGCAGACAAGGGATATTTTTCCTTCCAAAGAAAGTTTTCTAGAATTCCCACCTTACCTTACCTTCCACTCTACCTAAACTTAGTTTGGTTGAAAGCCCCCTACTTACATCATTATATGCATTGTATATAGTGCTAAACTCATAATAATATCAAACTATTTTTAAAAACTTTACGGTTTAAGAAGTTCGAAATCAATTGGATTTAGAGCTAAATTAAAATCAAGGTTTTATTTCTCTTTTACATTATAACGTAGGGAGTTCAAAACAATTTAAATGGAATCATTGTCGTCACTAGGTATAGTGGATTTAGTGTGATATGGATAAAATGAAGTAATTATTTATGAGCATTTGTTCTTGAACTAAAATTAGGATCCATTATATCATAGAGAAAAGTACATGCATTAAAAACAACTCAATATTTCATCTGACATTCATATTGTATGCGAATTACAATTGTAATTTGAACTAAAGCTTCCAATAACTCTTAATTTACCAATCGTGCATGGACATCATAGGAAACATTCACAATAGAATATGAAGAACAAATGGGTACCTACTTCATAGGCATTAAAAATGATTCTAATACTTAATATGAATTACAAGTGTAATTTTAGTTGGATCTCCAATATATCTTAAACCATATTTTCATTTTATTTTTTAGTACTAGTAATGTTATTATGTCCTACCTCATTTTATGGTTAGCATTGTAACAAAAATATGCATTGTGCTATGGAATTAGTACTAACATGTAATATTGAATTTTTTTTCCATAACGCTATAGGTAATCACCGCAAAGATGATGATACATACTATGTTGAGCTTATATTAGATATCAGAGACGATGATGATGAGGATGGCAATCTCATTGGTGATGAGGATGTGGATGAGAAAATCAGGATGGTCAAGATGATGATCATGAGGATGATCTTGACTATGATTTTCATCGTGCTAGCTAGCCATGTGTTATTTTTTATATTTATTTGGGATGTCTTAATATGATAATCATACATTTGAATTTTAGTTGATTCGAATAATGATGATGATACTATCGGTGCTATCTTGTTACCTTATGAATATGTTGAAAATTATTTACATTATTTTTATGAGGAATTATTGTGTATGATGAGATTCCTCCACTTGTGCATGCTCCACGACATCCTGAATCTCTATCTAAGGCTCCTTCTTAGGAACTAGAAGCTCCTCCTCCGGCCGGATACTCAATACTCACTCTAAAGAGCACCTCATAGCCTTCTCCTCATAAAATTTGACATCTCTTCACCTTGAGTGAGGGAAAATACACCTTATAGTTATGTGGAGTTTCTTTGTATCTTGCAAAGACCCCCATCTCAATTGTAGGCTCCAATTTCTTCTTGCTATCTTTGGAGACATGACCATACACAGTAGATCCAAAAATTTGAAAATGATATACATCTGGCTTCCTCCTAGAGAAAGCTTCTTCGAGCGTGATCATGTTAAGTGTTCTCTAAGGGCTCCTGTTTTGCAAATAAATTGTGGTGTTGCATGCTTCTTCCCATAGAGGTAATGGTAGCCCTTAATCATGCGTCATGGTTCTTGCTACTTCTACTATGCTTCCGTTCTTCCTTTAAGCTGCCCCATTTTGTTGTGGGTTATGGGGTGTTATCAATGCTTTTTTAATACCCTCCTTGGTGCAAAATTCCTTGAAGGTATTGGAAACAGATTCTCCTCCATTGTCACTTCTCAGGGCTTTCAATTTTTGACCAGTCTCCTTTTTAATATTGCTTTGAATTCAACAAATTTGGAAAACACTTCATCGCTTTTCCTCATGAAGAAAATCCAACATTTTCTAGAAAAGTCATCAACAAAAATCACATAATACCTATGTTTTCTTGTAGAGGTGGTAGAAAATGGTCCACATAAATCAGAGTGGACTCACTCCAAGATTTCTCCCGCTCTACTATCTCGGCCCTAGAAGGCGGATTTGACATAGTTCCCCAATGTGCATCCCTTGCAGGCATCATGCTGGTCAAGGGTGAATTTTGGAAGACCGGTCATAATTTTTTGCATAATTTTTAAGGCCCCATGGTTTAAGTGTCCCATGCGCATGTGTTAGAGTTCTCCAACATCTCAAATTTGCACTTTTTCTTCCTTGCTACTCAGTGCAGCATAAGCTTCCACCTCAAGTTTGTAGAGATTTGTTTTTAGGTCCCTGTAATATTAGTGTATCCCCCTTATTATTATTATTAGTGTACCCCCATATTGTTATTGTTGTACCCCATAGAAGCCCACTATTGATATTGTTGTGCCCTTACATTAGTATTGTTGTGTAGGACTTGATTATATTGTGACCCTTTAGACTCCTATATATACCAAGGAGGTCTTGTCATTTGTATCATCCAAGAATTGTTCATTTATGTGATGTAAAGGTTCCCCCCCTTAAATAGGCTATTTCTCAAGTCGTTGATCTATATTTTCTTCTATTTTGTGAGTTGGTTGCATAACATTTGGTATTAGAGCTTTGGATTCTAGGGTTTCGTTGCTTCAAACAAGTCATCTTGGTATTTTAGATCTAACATTTTTTATACAATTATTTTGCAGCTAAAATTTCGACCAAATAGAGATGAAATTTTGGTGAACTTTGTGTAAAAAATTCAGATATTGGTTCCCTATATTTTACTAGATATGGTCCAAATAAGTTAGGGTTTTTGCAGGCACTAGAATTCAATCTCAAACATGTGACGTAGGGAAAATCATCATTACTTTCTCTCCAAGCATTGAATTTGGATTTCATAAAAAGCAGTTCAAAATGCATAGACTCTATTTTTTGTGTGTATTATTTTCAGGGCCGAAGGTTGAAACGATGACACGTGGCACTTCGTTCAAGTTCGCTCTACTAAACTAATATATAATCAGGTCATCGTCGTATATTGGGCATAACGATTTCTAGAAGAATCCAATCTTCGTCAGACTTGTACAATTGGAAAGAAGACTCAGAGGGCTAAAGTAGGATGAAATTACAGACCTTGGAGATCCGAAATTACAAAGATAAAACAATTTCAAAAAATTAAGAAAAATGTGTATTTAAAAAAAAATTGCATCTTTTGTTTGAAAATTCAATTTGATGTGATTCAAAGGGAATAATGAAGCATAGATATCATTGTTTGATTCTGAAATGCATGAAAACAAAAAAATGGATGCTCCCAATAAGCAATCAGAAAGCTCTACTATGACACATGTAGACGAGGAAGAAATGCAACATGATATATCAAAATTACAAGACCAAGTGCAACAAATTTCGCTCTCACAAAGAGTAACCAAAAATGAACTAGAAGATAAGATGGATGGTTTGAAGAATGGTTTAAAAGTAGACATGGAAGGTTTGAAGGAACGTTTGACAAATTTTCTACAAGAAATGCTTCCTAATGGAAAAAAGGTATTCCCGAAAACTCATGATGCGAACAAAAGGAATGTGAATCACGATTTTACAGACTCTAACTTTGTATTGAAGACCAACCACATTCCAAATATAGATATGAGGAAGCTTTATGGAAAGGATATGGTAACATGGATACTATATATGGAGCAATATTTTGATCTACATGATGTGCAACACACACAAAAGGTATGCATTGCATCTTTATATTTAGAACCCAATCAGTTTGTAAGGTATCGATGGCTTTGTTGTCGTAAACCAGTTGTCACTTGGTCAATTTTTATGGAAGAAATGATAACACATTATGAGGATACAAAGAGAAACACCTTATTTAACCAATTGATAAATCTCAAACAAAAGGGTTCAATGGTGGAGCATATTGAGGACTTCCAAAAATTGAATATCAGGGTAACTGATATTCCATAGGAGCATAGGAGTGATGTCTTGATAGAGACTTTAAAGGATAACATCCAACATGAGGTTTGACTTTTGGAACTTAATTCATTAGAAAAATGCATTCAAGGTGGCAAGAAAAGTTGAAAGCAAAATTATGGCAACAAGGAAGTTTACCTCCCACAACTACAAATATGGAAGTGTTGTTGCTCCTAGCATTCCACAATGTACAAGGTTGACACCACAACAATTGGAGGAAAAAAGAGCAAAAGGGTTTTGCTACAATTGTGATATAAAATAAACTAAAGGTCATAAGTTTGTTGAGAAAAAAATATTTTACATAGATTGTGAATAAGAGGAAGAAAATGAACAATAAACATCAAAGAAGAGGATATACACCAAGAACCAACCCAAAAAAAGAAGAAATGAATTGGACAATATCTTATAATGCGTCAATGCTATAGGAAGGTATAATTTAGCCTAGTCAAAGTTCTTTCTCTACTCCAGTAGTATTGGTGCACAAGAAGGATGGATCTTGGCGTATGTGTCCAGATTATAGGGAGATCAACATGCTCATTATTAAAGATAAATTTCTCATTCTTGTCATTGATGAATCGTTGGATGAATTGCATGGAGCAATTTACTTCACTAAGTTGGATCTTCATTCAGGATATCATTAAATTAGAATGGAGATTGAAGACATTTTGAAAATAACATGTAGAACTCATGAAGGTCATTATGAATCTTTGGTCATGCCTTTTGGCCTTACTAATGCACCTTCAACATTTCAAGGTTTGATGAATTCCATTTTCAAATCTTTCCTTAGAAAATTTGTGCTAGTATTTTTTGATGATATACTAATCTACAACAAATCTTGGAAGGATCATGTTCAACATTTTGACAAGGTGCTCAAACTATTGGAGGAGAAAAAATTATATGAAAAAACCTCCAAATTTTCTTTTGGAGTACAAGAGATGGAATATTTGAGTCATATTGTATCTCATGAGGGTGTTATGGTAGACCCTAACACAATTAAATCCATTAAGGAATAGAAAATTCCCACAACCCTAAATCATCTTCGAGGATTTTTCAGGTTAATAGGGTATTATCACAAGTTTGTTAAGAATTATGGGAGAATCACAACATCTCTAACAACATTACTGAAGAAAGATGCATTTTCTTGGACTCTAGAAGAAACTAAGGCCTTCGAACATCTTAAAGAGGCAATGTGCCAAGCATTGGTCTTAGCTACACAAAAATTCACAAAAACCTTTATTATGGAATGTAATGCCTCGGGAAATGGAATTGGTATTGTTTTAATGCAAGAAGGAAGGCCCATTTCTTTTGAAGGTTGTCCAATCAAGGGAAACTATTTACACAAACATATTTATGAGAGGGAAATGTTGGCAATACTACATGCACTAATGCAATGGTGACCTTACCTAATGGGAAGACACTTCAAGGTAAAAATGGGTCACAAAAATGTTGGGTTATGACTTTTAAATCATCTACAAAAAAGGGAAGCAAAATATTGGTCCAAATTCACTCTCAAGAAAGAATGAGGACGTGGAAGCATCACTCTGTATCATTTTTATTATCCAACCTGATTGGATAACTGAAGCAAGGAATGAATGGAAGAATGACGAAGAGGTGTGGACACTCTTTCAAAAGTTGTAGCAAGATCCCAATACACATGGTACATTTATCTGGAAAAATGATTTATTATGGTACAAAGATCATTTATTTCTCTATAAGAATTCCCAACTCAAATAAAATATTCTTTTGGAATTGCATACCTCCCCATTAGGAGGGAACTCAAGATTTTAAAAACTTACCATAGCGTTAAGAAGGTATTTTTTGGGATGGCCTTAAATATGATATCCATAATTTTGTGGCATAATGTTTGGTTTGCGAACAAAATAAAGCTGAGGCAATTAAGACCCCAGGTCTATATTCCAAGTCAGCATTAGGAGGAGGTATCAATGGATTTTATCACACGCTTACCCAAGTTAGAGGGAAATAGTTTCATCATGGGTGTAGTTAATAGACTTACCAAGTATGCACACTTTTGTGCATGATCTCATCCTTTTAAAGCCAATATAATTGCTACTGCATTTATGGAAACAATTAAAAATCTACATGGAAACCTAAATATTATTGTAAGTGACAGAGATCTCGTTTTCACTGGAATTTTTTGGATGGAATTATTTTCTTGTCTGGGTACTCAATTATGTCATAGCTCATCTTATCATCCTCAATCTGATAGGAAAATTGAGACAGTGAACAAATGTTTGGAAGGATATCTTCATTTCTTTGTATCTGATAAACAAACACAATGGGTCAAGTGGTTACCTCTGGATGAATGGTGGGATAACACTTCCTTCCATATTGTAGCAAAAATGATCCATTTATGGCACTTTATGGATATCATCCACCATCCATCACATCATATTTAATAGAAAATTATAAGGTTCAACCAGTGGAAGATCACATCGAGCATCAACAACAAGTTCTCCAACTCTTAAAGGATAACCTCACTCTAGTGCAGAATCGAATGAAATAATAGGCAGATCAACATCACAGTGAAAGAAGTTTTGATGTAGGTGAATGGGTATTTTTAAGGCTACAACCATATAAACAAATTTCCCTCAAGCAAGCTAAGAAGGATAATAAATTATCACCCAAGTATTATGGTCCTTACAGAGTGTTTCAAAATATTGGTGCTATGGCATACAAATTGGAGTTGCTTGCATCTTCTTGAGTACACCCAATTTTCCATGTTTCATGATTAAAATAGGTTATTGGTGACAAGATTCCAGTTCAAACAGCATTGCGAGAACTTGATGAAGAAGGAAAAATCATATTGGAGCTTGAAGCAGTCATGAAAACAAGAACTTGACATGTATGAAAGTGATCAATTTAAGAGTATCTTATTAAGTGGAAGAACTTACCCATTGAAGATTCTACATGGGAGGATGATAATTTTATACAGAATCATCCATAACTACTCAAGCATTGAGGATAACACATTTTTGAAGGAGAGGGCCATGTTAGGTGCTTATAATACTAGTGTAACCCCCTTATTTTTATTATTAGTATAACCCCATATTTTTATTATTGTGCCCCATAGAATTCCACTACTGATATTGTTGTGCCCTTGCATCATTATTGTTATGTAGGCTCTAATTATATTGTGACCCCTTAGACTCCTATATATACCAAGGAGGTATTGTCATTTGTATTATCCAGAAATTGTTCATTTATGTGATGTAAATGATGTTTCCCCCTTGAAGAGGCTACTTCTCAAGTTGTCGATCTATATTTTATTTTATTTTGGATTTGGTTGCATAACATTTTTACTCTAACTCCAATTTGTTTCACTTGCCTGGTAGCTACATGTCTCAAAAAGGCTTTCCCCTTACTGAAAACAACATCATAGCCTCTATCCTCCAGTACAAATACAAATATCAAATTCTTCTCTAGCCCAGGTACATACATGACATATTTCAGGTGAAGATGGGATCCTGACTCCATCTTAAAGGTTATAATTCCAATTCCTTTTTTTACTGTACCTCCCAACATCCCCAAGTTCTATGTGCATCTGAAGATCACTCTCCTCTAGGTTACTGAATAATTCTTTACATCCTGTCATATGGAATGAGGCACATGAATCTAGGTACCACACACTCCCCATTATAGTGTTGGCAATGCATGAAATTAGGGTGAATTCTAATTCGAATTATGAGGAAAGTGCTTCACCTCCTACTCCTCCTAAAATATTATTGTTAGAATTCTTATGCGGACACTTTGTTGCATAGTGCCCATATTCCTGGAAGTGAAAACATTTTATATTTCTTAGGTCCTTCTTCTTGCCATTGTTCTAGATGGACTCTGGCTTGATTTGGGCATTCTTTCCCTTTGCTTTCTTGCCCTTCCCAAACAAGGAAAAATTATCTTCCTCCTTAGCTTTGGATGTTACTCCATATCTAGTATTCCTTTGAATTTCTTCTTGCAAAAAATTGGACCAAAGTCTCTCCCAATTTGGCAGTTTGTCCCTTCCATTTATAAAGTCCTAGTAGTTGTGCTAGGATTTTGGAAGGCCTAGGAGAGCTAGACTCACTAGCTTATAAGATGACACATTTTCTCCTACTCCTCCAAGTTGATCTTGAACCTGAGTGAATATGGAGAGATAATGTGGAATGGTTTCATTTTTCTGCAATCAGATATTTCTGAGCTTGTCCCTCAATGTCAATTTCTTGGAATCATTGTTTTTTTCTAATAACTCGGTGAGGGCCTTCCACATAGAAAATGGAGTTTCCTTGAAATTTGAGACTATGTGGTATCTCACACCCTCCAAGATGATCCTCCTGAATTTTGCGACATCCTTCTTCCATTGGGCTAACTGATGTGCATGTGATGTTGCTAGTTTTTGAATGTTAGTTTTGGTGTATTCCAGTACTCCATTGTCATTGAGTACAAATTCCATCCTTTCCTTTCAAGCTATGAATATCGAGGTTCCCTCTAGGGATTACTCCAATCTCAATCCGTTGAAAGACATTTTCGCGAACAAAATAAAACTACTTCACTGAATTTACAAATCAAAATTTCTAAGGAGGAACATCTATTCACTGGTTTCTATTGTGATTTCGAGCTCTGATACCATGTAGAAATTGCAAGAAATTTGCTATTGCTAATGAAATTGAACTGAAATCAAGAGACAATTTTTTTCTACTATTTTACAGAAAGGAAAACACAAGATAGAAACACATGCAATCATCAAAACATAAGGAGCACAATGATTTTATAGGGGAACCCAACTAGGAAAAACCCCTCCTTTGCTTTGCATTAATTTAGATGAGAAAGAGAAACAATTATAATGCCTTGCTTCAACTCTAAAGCACACCTTGCATTGTAAAATTTTTCTTGCTTCCTTACCTGCTCTGGCTAACACTTAGCCAATTAAAGCCTCATCCAACCTCCTATTTCCTTGTGCAATACTAGAGGAATTAAGCTCCTAAATAATAGATATTTTTTTTTTTTTTAATTTCCTTGCGCAAATCAAAGGGGAGTTGATCATCTACTTAGTCCAAAAGCACTGTACACTCAACAATCTACCATTAATGATTACGATGTGCCTTTTCCTACACTCTAGCTAGGCAATTTGAATTCCATGCATGTCTGGATGATTTTTAGCTAATTGATTAGTCTAACAGAGATATCAATGAGTTAAAAATAACTCTATTGCTCAACTAACCGTCAACTAACTCGATCAATGACTTGAGCTCAATTAACTAAGTTCAACTGAAAATAACTGAACTAGATTGCTAAATTATAGCAATCACTACATGCACAACTCTACTCCAAGCCTACAAACTTGGAAATGTTGATATAACTAAGTGACAAGGCCATGCCACTCAAGCAACTACAATCCAAGTCATCTTGTTGATGTGGAAAATTGAATTGCTCAATTTGAATAAGGCACAAGTCAAATTGAGCCTTTTGTGCTACAATTTCTAACACCCAATATGAGGGGGATTGAAAGGCATGGGCACCAAAATGCAAAGGGGTAATGGTGTTGAAGTGGCCATGTGAGGAAGGCTCTAAAACTTGATAGGTGCAAAATGCAAAATATGGATGGGTTTATCCACCTATTCAACTATGGGGTCCCTAAGTTGATATTTGTTGAATGATAAGCAAATGGAATGAACATAGTGATGTTACGTATATGTGAAATGCCATAGGGAATGGGTCCAAAGGAGACCCTATAAACATGAGTAAAAAGTGATTACTCATGACAAAAATTGACACATGAGTTGACAAGTGCAAAGAGAAGGTGGTGTTAGAGTATGAGTGACACATATGAAGAAATTTGATTTCAATAGGAGGGAAATTGACACCTTGAGGAAAAAATGGCTTCTAGGTGAAGTATCAAGTTAGAAAAAATAAAGAGAGATGCATTTTAGAGCTAAGAAAGAGCTTTCCAATGTGCTAATGGTTCATCAATGGAAGCTAGGATGAGCCCATAATGTGCAAGTGAAAAGTGATGGATTTTTCTTGTATAAGTCATTTCCCCTCAAATCCCAAATCATTTGTGCATTAGTTGGTGGAGAAATTTTAGAGGAGGAGGAGGCCTAAATATTTGCGAGCTCATTAAAGACAAATTGAATAATGGAATTTGGATTTGAAAATTTTAGGTAGGTTTCCTAAACTTACTTGTCTAATAATGGCCTTAATGCTTCTTGGAAAAATGCTTTCTAGTGAAGAATCAACGGGAGAAAGGATGAGGGAATGAACTACTAGAGGAGGTCTAGAGTCATCCCTGCCCTTGAATTCAAACATGGATACTGGGTGGTAAGTGAGGCATCACATAGATTAGAATGTTTTAATGTATGGTATAAATCATCTACTATATGTGATGTGTGGATGGCTCGCTGAAGAGGCCAATAGGATCCAATAAATGAGAGGATAATTGAACTTACCTAGACCTTTTGGGCCTGGGCTAAGATTGGATGATAATCAAATGAAAAATGGGATACAGGAGCCATCATTACCCTAAGCATGAGATGTTCCCCTCCAGTAGATGATTATGGGATGGATTGATCGAGTATGCTCAGGTGGGAATGATGCCCCTTGTTGGATGTGTATGTACCATGGTAAGAGAATTCCCTAGGTGGTGGTGATACACCTATGCACTAGGGGTGCATCTTTGGAAATTATTGAAAAGTGTAGCTTGGGAGGTACTCCCACACGTCTAGGGCACTTGACCTGTGAGAGAAAACCCACTTTGTGGGAAAAGTACCCAAGCTAGTGGGTTTTGAGCCCAAAGTCGTGGTCTTGAGACCCAAGGATATTGATTCTTTATTATAATTATTGTGGAGGAGACACTTTAATGGATCAAAGGGCTCTTAAATTAGTAATAGGAGACTTATAAATTAAAGAGACCATGTGAAGTAAAAAAAACAATTGTAAGTCTACCTTGTGAGCAATATTAGCCATCTAAGGAAGTCACAACACGTCCAAGAGAAGTTCAAATTGATCTATGAAGGAAGGCGTTGTGGATAGGTTTACTTGCATCATGTGGAATGGTTTGTTTAGTTAGTTGGAGGAGCACAAGTCCAACAAGGAGGATATACTTTGTTTCTATGCAAAAAAGGAGGGTCGTAGCCCTAGTAAAGGGTTGCAATGCCTCAGAAATCTGCTTAGAATTGGTTGAAGTCTAGTACAGGAAGGCCGAGAGGGTTTTGAATAGCCACAAAAGGGTATATTATAGGCCGAGAGACCTTAAGGTCTAGGACAAGATGTCTAAACTTGTTCTAAGGTAGGTCAAGGAATCATACAACTGGTTGAGGCTCATTTCACCACATGGAAGGCTGGTTCAAGGGGTTTTTTGATGACTATGTGGAATATGGAAAAGGATATGTGTAGAGGGATAATGAACGAAGTATACTAGGTCAAGGGAAAGACATAACAATAAGGTTTGAAGGCTCATCTATATAGTGAATTTAAGGGATAAGCTCACTGTGAGTAGTTTATAATTTTTGAGCTAATGCATGCAGTGACTATGAAGGACAAAAGCCATTGTGAGTAGCTTATAACTTTTGAGCTAATACATGCAGTGACTCTGAAGGATAAAAGCCATTGTGAGTATCTGATTGGACAAAGATAAGAAAGGGGCCTAATATCAATATGAAGGAGGCAAAGGACAACCATGTATCAAAGGAAAATAAGGACTGAAAGGGCTTATTGTGAAGGGGCTACATCGACAAGTAAGTTGTTTGTTTTATTTTTGTTCTTTTGGGCAGATTGAAAGTCAAAAGGAGCTAACTTCAAGCCCTAGTGTATATAGTTGTCTACTAGTCTTGTGTCAGGGTTTTGTAAAGGGCCACGATCCCTGGTATGAGAGCCCTATGTATTTCTTGTTGATGGAATAATAAGAAGTGTTTTGGGCCCCATATTTATTGGTGTTTTTTTTTGGTTCACTGTTGTTGCATTTATGTTGTGAAAAGTGCTTGTAGTTGTGTCTCTTCAGTATGTCTATGATCTAGTATAAACATAGACCAAATCTATGATATAAGGAAAGATAGACATGATAACAGAGCTACTTTGAAGGGACAACTGAATCAAAGTGTGCACAATAAGAATCCTAAGAGGGAGTTGATTGAATTATTGTTGAAAGACTAACATCATGGAAAATTTGGTTGCTAGTCTGTGGTATGAGGACAAGTTGGATGTGTTAACCAACTATAGTCCTTAGAAACAAAGGATCAACCTAGTCTTGTTAGTGAAAAAGATATGGGAGTTTGTTAACAAGGAGATTGCTAAGCCAACAACTTCTAAAGAGTTGTCCCAAGAAGATTGAAGAGGTTTATACGAAGGCCAAGTTGATAATTCTAGATGGAGATAATGATCAGTTGATACCTCATCCTACCGAAAAGAACACTGCACATGATATGTGGAAGGATCTTCAAGACTTGTTCCATAATAAGAACGAGAACAGGTTGATGGTATTGAGAGAGAAGCTCAAGAACACCAAGATGTTGGATGGAGAGAGTTGGATTTGTATCTAACAAGGGTGTATCAAGTTCACGATGAGCTAGCTGACATTGGTGATAATGTTCCAGAGTCAAAATTAGTGAGGATTGCCTTGAAGGGCTTCACCAAGGAATGAAATCAATTTATCAAAGGAATAGTTGCTTGAGAAAAGTTGTCAGATTGGAACAAGTTATGGGATGACTTCATCCAAGAGGTACTGCGGGATGAGGATCTTCATAAGAAGAAGTATGATGGAAAGAAAAATAATCTCACTAGTAAGATGAAGGGGAAAACAAAGGAGAAATTGAGTAAGGTGAATTGTTTCACATGTGACGAGCATGGTTACCATGTAAGTGTCCACGTTAGAAGAAGAGAGATATTGAGAAGAAGAAAGATACTATAATGGCTGCTACATCTTCAGCCAAGCAATATGACTTTGCAAGAAGGTTTGAAGAGGATTTTGCTCCTGTCTCTCATTTCTATAAGAAAACCATTGATGAGGGTGCATGGTTAATTGATAGCGGAGCATCAAATCTAATGACAAGATCACACTCTAACTGAACGGGACCCTAAATTGCACGTGTAAGTTTGCGACAAGAGTTAGAATATTGTCAGAGGGCTAGGTATGATTTCATTTAGGACGAAGTTAGGAGGGTTGTTAAAGTCCAGGATATACTATGGGTACCAAATCTCAAGTGCAACATTTTGTCTTTCTTAGCGATTAAGGCTAAGGGGTTTGAAGTATTATTCCAGGATGGAAAGGTGATGATCAAGTCCAAAGGCTATAAATCTACAAGAGTGGTTATTGGAGTTAAGGAGAGTGGTTTAAACAAGATGAAGGGAAAGCCTATAGATCAAGGGAAGAAGAAGGTTCTTGAGACTCAGAGGGAGTCATGTTCGAGTGAGAGTTTGTAGGTTTAGAGGGAGAATCCACAACCCAAGAAGAGTGCATGGTCAGTGGGAAGTAAGGATACTTCTACAATTGGAAAGAAGGAACCTTGGACAGGCCTGAAGGCCTATTAGGAGAACAAGAAGAGAGAGGCTTTTAGTGGCAAGGACGCTTTTGATAAAATTGTTGACCATTCTTTAGGGTATGCTGCAATGATGGATGCTAGAGATTGGGATTATGTTCCTGAAAATTTATTTATGTGGAATGGAAGTACCTTCCTCACTAAGAGGGAGAGTTGAAAAGTGTATCATGGTAGGTACTCCCACAATCTATGATACTTGAATTGTGAGAGAAAACCCACTTTGTGGGAAAAGTAACCAAGCCAGTGGGTTTTGAACCCAAAATTGTTGGATTGAGACCCAAAGATATTGATTATTTATTCCAATTATTATGGAGGAGACACTTTAATGGATCAAAGGGCTCTTAAGTCAATAATTGAAGAGATATAAATTAAAGAGACCATGTGAAGTAAAAAAAAAAGTGCAACTCTGTCTTGTAGCCACCTAATGAAGTCGTAATACCTCCAAGAGAATTCTAAATTGATCTTTGAAGGAAGATGATATGAATAGGTATATTTATGTCACGTGGAAAGGTTTGTTTGGTTATTTGGAGGAGCACAAGTCCAATGAGGAGGATATAGTTTGGTTTTGTGCAAGGAAGGAGGGTTGTAGCCCTAGTAAAGGGCCGCAAGGCCTTAGAAATCTATGATGAACAATCCAAAGTCTAGTACAAGAACGCCAAGAGGTTTTAACTAGCTGCAGGAGGGTATATTATAGGCCGAGAGACCTCATGGTCTAGGACAAGAGGTCCAAAATTGTTTCTAGGTAGGTTGAGGACTCCTATAGCTGGTTGAGGCTCATTTGACCATGTGGAAGGCTGGTTCAAGGGGTTTTCTAATGGCTGTATGGACACTGGAAAAGAGTAAGTGTAGAGGGTTAATGAAGGATGGATGTTAGGTCAAAGGATAAATCTAACAATGAGGTTTGAAGACTTATCTATATAGTGAATTGAAGGGATAAGTTCATTGGGAGTAGTTGTTGGATTTGGAGTTGATATATGCAGTGACTTTGATGGACAAAAGACATTGTGAGCAGTTGATTGGACAAATATCATAAAGGAGCCTAATATCTATGTGAAGGAGGCAAAGGATAGCTAGGTATCAAAGGAAAATAAGGACTGAAAGGGTTGTTTGTGAACGAGCTACATTAGGAAGTAATTTGTTTGTTTTGTTCTTATTCTTTTGGGTAGATTGAAAGTCAAAAGCAACTAACTTCAAGCCCTAGTGTCTACAGTTGTATACTAGTCTTGTATTAAGGTTTTATAACATGATACCTAGTATGAGAGCCTTATGTATTTCTAGTCGATGGACTAGTAAGAAGAGTTTTAGGCCACATATTTGTTTGTGTCTTTTATTGGTTTATTATTGGTACATTTCCATTGTGCAAAAATCTTGTAGTTGTGTATCTTCAGTGTGTCTATGATCTAGTATAGACATAGACCATATTTGGGATATAAGGAGAATTCAAAAGAAATAATGCTCAGATACATCACCATATTGTTTATGTTACTTATTGATCTGGAGGTAAAAAAGAAGCTAAAAAATTAAAGTGCTCAGAATCTCTCAAAAATGACATCAGATCATAGTGTTAATTGTTCTGATTCTAACGTCACTTGAATCACCTCAATCCGACATTAGATAAGGAAGTTATGAAGTTATGAAGTTTTGGCCAAACAACTAAAAATTCAAACAACAGGGTTGACTAGGATGCTTACTGGGTAGATCGTACTGTAGAAAATCCTGTAGATTCACAAGCTCATGCAATGTACTAAAGCACAAGACAAGAATCTACTTCTACTTTAAGCGAGCGGAAGCCAATATATTGATGAAAACAATATGAACAAGAAGAAGATAAATCAATGGCGCATAACACATGATGTATTTGGGGAAAGCCACTGCTCAAAACCCCCTATCTATATTGCATATATCATAAATATGAGTGAAGATACACAAGTATGCTCATCTCTCTCAGCTCACAAGCTAGCTCTTGGCCAACACTTATCCAATTTTGTAGCTCTCCAAGCCCCTAATCTCTTACATAATTCCTAGGATGAATAGTCCGTCTTTAAAGGGAATTCGTGCTTCCAAAATGTCCAATCCAAACATAGGATCAATCTCTAATGCATGCATGATATTTACACTTCAGTAAATAATACCACTGATAGTACACTGTCCTTGCACTCTAGTCTCAACTGGGTCTTTCTCATAATCGACATGCATGAGTTTCTCATGAGGAATTCTTCAGTTAACTGGAGTAGCACTAGTGGATGAATTAGTGCACCAATTGACTGTTAGTCCTCCATTAGTGCCAAAAACAATTTAGAACTAATTTAACTGAACTTAACTTAGTAAACTAAGTGGTCTAATTTCCAACTCAATTTAAACTCATACTGGAGCCTAAAATTTAGGGAGAACATACACATGACTACAAAAAGATTTCCAGCTCAAAATTCCTAAGCTAATTAAGTTAATTAAACTTAATTAACTATTTACAAGCTGCTATGAGAATAGAATTCAATTTTAATTCTTAGTTTAATTGAAGGACAAATTAAACTAGAATTTCTTGTTGCCATTTCTCAACACTCCCTCTCAACAAGAAAGGGATTATCAACAACCTCGATCCTGTCTCTGTGAAATTCGAATTTACATCTTGACAATGCCTTTGTCAAAATGTCAGAATCTTGCTCCTCCGTCGGAATGTACTCTAACAACATAATCCACCTTAATACAAAATCTCTGAGATGATGATATCAGATATCAATATGCTTGGACCGATCATGAAAAACTGGATTTTCAGAGAGTTTGATACAACTTTGATTATCGCAGTAAATCACAGTTGGATCCATCTGCTGACCAAATAAACCAACCAGGATCTTCCTCATCTAGATGGCCTCACATGCTGCCTTACTCGCAACCATGTACTCTACCTCTACTGAACTGAGTGCAACCAATCTTTGTTTCCTGTTGTACCAAGGAACTGTCATTGACCCAATACTGAAGATCCCTCCTGATGTGATCTTCCGATCGGATGGACTCCTGCCTAATTTGCATTGATTAGGCCTTCAATCTTCACTCCCTTTGTCCTTCTGTACCATAATCCATATTGAGTAGTGCCCCTAAGGTATCTCAACACATGCTTTGCTGCCTTCCAATACAACTTGGTAGGCCTAACCATCGCTTGACTAACCTGGTTAACTACATACCACATATCCGGTCATGTGTTCACCAAGTACATGAGTGAACCCACAACTACAAGCTGCCTGTAAATAATAGCTTCCACTACTTCCCCTAAAGTAGCATCCTCCTTCCTCTAGTTACCTGCTAGAGGAGTTTCCATGGGTTTGCTACTCTCCATGTAGAATCTCCTGAGTATCTCGTTGGCATACTTTCCTTGAGACACAAACAACTCCCCATCTCCCTGCCATACCTCCATGCAAGAAAGCAATGCATGAGCCCCATGTCCTTCATCTCAAACTCTCTTGCAAGGTCCTCCTTGCAAGACTTGATCAACTGATCATCACCTATTAGTACGAGATCATCAACATAAAGTACATTGATCAACAATTTACCTTCCACCACTATGTGGTACAATTTTTCATCCGCTTCACTCTTCATGAAGCCCAACCCGATGAAGTAGCTATCCATCGTCGTGTACCAAGCATGGGGTGCTTGCTTCAACCCATACAATGCTCTCTTGAGCCAGCACACATTTGAATCATGGTCAAAGGTCTCAAAACCTTCAAGCTTCTCTATGTACACCTCTTCCTCAATCATGCCCTTAAGGAAGGTTGTCTTCACAACCATTTGATGTATCTTCCAACCCATCTGTGTTGATAGTGCCAATATAGATCTGATAGATGAATACCTTGCAACATGAGCAAAGGTTTCATCATAGTCAATCCCCTCTACCTGTGAAAAGCCACAAGCCACAAATCTAGCCTTATGCTTCTCCACACTACCATCTATTTTTTATTTACCTCGTAAAGCCAATGGGAGCTCACCACTGACTTGTCCTCTAGTCTCGGGACAACATCCTAAACATTATTACGAAGTATGGAGTCATACTCCTCCACCATGGAATTAACCCAACCGGATGATACACTGCTTCCTTAAAGGAAGATGGATCTGTCACAACATATTTTCCCATAAGATCCATGTATCCAATGTACCTCTCAGGTGACCTCCTCTGCCTGTGCTGAGAAGTGGGTGCTCCCACATTCTCCCGTGCATCATCCAACAATCTGTCAGCCTCTCTGGTGTGCTTTCTTCCCTCTTTGGAAGACTCTACCTTAGTGGATGTCTCCACTCCGGGATCCTTTGCATGTGGCTGCTCCACATCAATCTAAGGCTCCTCAACCTTAGGAGCTAAAAGCTCCTCATCCACATGTAGCCCAAGCTCCCTCTCAAGGGAAACTTGCATGGACTTCTCCTCATTGAATCTGACATCCCTGCAAAACAATGTCATCCTGTTGGTCAGCAAGTACACTTGATAGTTGTGAGGTGTATCAATGTACCCCACAAATATCCCCAACTTTGCTATTGGGTCAAGCTTCTTCCCTACATATTTAGTCACATGGAAATATACTGATGACCCAAAAATCCTGAAGTGACCAACATCTGGCCTCTTACCGGAATAAGCCTCCTCTCATGTCTTCATCTCAAGCATCCGATGTGGGCTACAGTTTGGAACATAAACTGATATGTTTCATGCCTCAGCCCATAAGTGAAGTGGTAGGCCCTAATCATGCAAAAACGCCCTCGCTGCCCCTACTATGCTTTTTTTCTTCCTCTCATCCACCCCATTCCGCTGAGGGTTATGTGGTGCAGTCAACTCCATTTTATTCCCTTTTGCTGCATAAAAGTTTTTAAAATCATTTGAGACATACTCACCACCATTATCGCTCCATAGATCTTTAACCTTCTTGCCCGACTCTTTCTCCACCAATGCTTCAAACTCACAAAACTTTGTGAAAGTCTGATCCTTTTTTTGCATGAAAAATATCTAGCATTTACAGGAATAGTCATCAACAAATATAACATAACACCTATATTTGGTCGTGGATGCTGTCCAGAATGGTCCACACACATCTGAATCGACTCTCTCTAGAATAGCCTTTGCTCGACTATCTCTATCGTGAAATTAAGACTTAGTGTATTTTCCCAAAGTACACCCCTTGCATGTATCAAATTTCTCAAGCATACCTTTGGGAAGACTACTGGAGATCTACTGCAATATCTTCAAAGCCCCATGATGCACGTGGGCCAATCACCTTTGCCACAACTCTCCAACATCTCGACTTTGCACCCTTTCTACTTTTGTGCTCAAAGCAACACAATCTTCTACCTCCATCTTATAGATATTCTTCACCCAAATCCATATATTCTTTACTTGAACCATGGCTATGTGTCAAAGGAACACCTTTCCTTTCGAGAAGATCACATCATAACCTCTATTCTCAATCATGGCAACAGACACCAAGTTCTTCTTCAGCCCGGGCACATACATAACATTCTTCAAGGTGAGTGGAGCCCCATGCTCCCTCTGAAAAGTAATCATTCCCAATCCAGTAACACTGTACTTCTCATCGTCACCCATCTCGATATGCATATGGAGATCTTTCTCCTCCAGGTCATCGAATAACTCTTTGTCACCAGTGATGTGGAATGAAGTTCCATTGTCTAAGTACCATACACTTCCCATCATTGATGACATCATGCGTGTAATGAGCGAAAATTCCAATTCAAATTGACAGGCCAAAGCTTGACCCGCCGCTCCTCCTGAGGACTTCTTCTTGGACTTCTTGAGTGGACAATTTGTAGCAAAATGGCCCAGCTCATGACAATGAAAGCACTTAACTTTTGTCATGTCTTTCTTCTTACCTTCATGATAAGAATCTGATTTGGAATGGGAATCTTTCCCTTTCCCTTTGTCTGCATTAATCGCTGAGGCATAGTTCTCTTCATCATCAGTCTTTGATAAAGAGCCATCCCTGGTGTTCCTCCTGATCTCCTCATGCATCAAATTTGACCACAGTGGTTCCCAATCTAGAAGCTTCTCCCTACCATTGATAGAGTCCTGATAACTATGCCAACTCTTTGGGAGTCCTAGAATAAAAATACTCACCATATCATCCTCGACAACCTTGATTCCAACATTTCCAAGTTCATCACAAAATTGAGTGAACTTGGTCAAGTATTTTGGAATCGTCTCACCTTTCTCCATTTTGATTTTTCGAAGTTTGTCCATCAGTGCCAATTTCCTTTGGTCACTGCTATTCTAATACAAGTTTGTCAATGTTTTCCATATAGCATACATAGTTTCCTTAGCATAGAGACTCAAGACAATGTGGTCTCGAACTCCCTCAAGGATTATCCGCCTCGCCTTTGCAACATACTTCTTCCATTTGACCAAATTTTGTGCATCCAATGCTAATGGCTTACGAATTTCTTGATCAATGAATTCCTTGAAGCCATTATCCTCTAGTACAAACTCCATTATGTCCCTCTAGGCTATAAAATTTGCACTGCCTTCCAAGGCATACTCGATCTCCAAAATGTAGAACGCCATTCGCCGATCCTGAAGTATGTATTGAAAATTTGAATTTCACCTGTAACCAAAAACTCACAACTTTGAAATATCCTCTAGTATATTGAATTTAGCTCTGATACCATGTAGAAAATCCTGTAGATTCATAAGCTCTTGCAATGTACTAAAGCACAGGACAATAATCTACTTCTACTTTCAGCCCGCGGAAGCCAATAGATTGATAAAGAGAATATGAACAAGAAGAAGATAAATTAATGGCACATAAAAAAATATGTATATGGGGAAAGCCACTGCTCAAAACCCCGCTATCTGTATTACATATATTAGAAATATGAGTGAAGATACAAAGCTTGTTCTCACTAGAACAATTCCGCACAAGTATGCTCAACTCTCTTAGCACACAATTGGCCAAGTGTTGGCCAAGAGCTAGCTTGTGTAGAGCTACAAAATAGTAGTAGCTCTCCACTATTCTGTAGCATGCATGCATGATATTTACACTATAGTAAATAATACTACTGATAGTACAATGTCCTTACACTCTAGTCTCAATTAGGTCTTTCTCATAATCAATATGCATGAGTTTCTCATGAGGGAATCTTAAGTTAACTAGAGTAGCACTAGTGGATGCATTAGTGCACCAACTGACTGCTAGTCCTCTATTAGTTCCAAGAACAATTTAGAACTAATTTAACTGGACTTAAATTAGTAAACTGAGTGATCTAATTACCAACTCAATTTAAACTCACACTGGACCGTAAAATTTAGGGAGAACATATACATGACTACAGAAAGACTTCCAACTCGAAATTTCTAAGATAATTAAGTTGATTAAACTTAATTAACTATTTACAAGTTGCTATGATAATAGAATTCGATTTTAATTCTCAGTTTAATTCAAGAACAAATTAAATTGGAATTTCTTGTTGCCATGTCTCAACACATACAACTGACATCATGCTGACATCAACATGTTGACTGGGCATATGGATGAAAGTGGACCAACCCGAGCTCGATAAGTGGTGTTAGCGCTCGGAATTTACCTAGGCTGAGATAGACAAACTCTCAAGGCTACATCAAACCATTTCACCTCGTAGCTAGCCCTACGAGGTATGAGAAGGCTCTCTCGGGTCAAACTCGGTGAATTTTGTCAGTAGGATGAGTTGAACAATTAGGAACAAGGATTTTAGGCTAGTAAATTGATAAGGGGGGTTGATTTAAAGTTTTTGGGTTTTTTTGGTGGCAATTGGAGGGAGTGCAATTCAGGGTGCGAGGATTGAGCTCAGTTTTTGCAAGTGGGTCTTTGGGGCAAGGTAGGAGTTTATGCTGATGCCTTTAGCTGAAAGAGATGATCAAGGAGGAAAGAAGAGAAGCTAAAGAGGGCAAACAATGAATTCGAATCCTCTCTAGACAGTGGAAAACATAAATTTTAAACAAAATTGAAAGCTGAGCATGGCATGCATGAATTCAAACTTTATCACTTCTTTTGTTTAAATAGTAGCAAGAGATTAAGAAATGGAACACATAAACACACTTACAATGACAAGTAGGAAACACACCATCAACATAATAATCCACAAGAATCCACAATGAAGTCTGCAAAACCCTGGCCTTCCTTTTCCTCAAATTGCAGAAAATACAAGTCAACAATACAATAGCACTTCTCCCTCTTGAGTCCAACCTTCCAACCTCTCAAAATGAATAAGAAAACACATAATATAGGCAAGCTAACCTCTTCCCTTGCCTCTAGGGGTCGAGCTCATCCTTTTAGGAGCAGTTTGAACTAATTCCAAATTAAGCACTAGATAATAGGCAGCTCAACAACTTGTCTCTATTACTTAGCTAACTGATTCATGCATTAATTATTCACTTTTTACATCAAGGAAGCTTCGAGAAGAGTAAAGAAAGAAGAGTAAAAGTATCTAATGCCATGAAATTTACACAAAAATCCATCAATTACATGCCCAAATGGTCAATCCAAGTGAAAACTGTGCTCAACTGGCCGAACTGGTCAAAAACAGGCAAATTTTGCTCTACCGGTCGCACCTTTTGGCAGCATTGTTTGAAGGCCTTCCCGGAGTCCAAATCAGATGCAGGATAGCTCATTGGAAAGTTCTGGAAGTCTACTTTCCAACACAACCGGAATTTCTGAATTTGGAGTTGATTTGATCCCTCAAAAATCAAATCTCCCAAGACTGCTTTCTGTAACTCAAAAAGGGGGCAGAAAGTCAAAATTTCGCTGTATTTTGAGCTTTTGGGTGCCCAAATCTCCACAAAAATTTGAAATCCTTCCATAGGCAAGTGTATTTTTGCATGACAAATCCAACCATATAAATTTTTCCCCATTCCGAGC
>APFE030751297.1:0-46012 GCA_000404065.3 Pinus taeda | reverse complement strand
TGTAGGGAATTAGGGTTTGCATATGCTTGGGGGAGGGATAGGGTTTACATTTTAGGCCATGGGGAAAATTTATATTTTTTTGCAAATAATAAGGGCAGAGACATAAGCATGACTTTGTGAAGAAAAGGGGGAACAAGGGAGGGAATTAAATGGGACCAAAAAAAAACCTTGAAACAAACATAAAACCCTAACATTCTGCCCACATTGACAAACAGTTACAAATATCTTTTTCCTTGCATCCTTGGAGGCATAATCGCAAGCATGTAGACCCATAACCATCATCAACCAATCAAACAACAGGTATAGAGCCTACCTCAACCCAATTTGCAAATTTGAAGAATATTTGAGTGAGTTTGAGGTGATTTTGGCTTTTACAGCTCAACTGGTCGCGCACAGCCCAACTGGTCGCGCCAGTTCAAAATTAACACTGCGGAGGAGCTGCTGACTGGTCGCGCACTGCCCAACTGGTCGCGCACATTCACAGCCTTGTTTGAGGGCCTTCCTGGTATCGGAATTGGGCGCAGGATGGCTCGTTGGAAAGGTATTTGAGTGTAATTTCCAACCCAAGTGGAAGTTTTCAATTTTGAGTTGATTTTACCTATAAAAAATCAAATCTCCCAAGACTGGTCAAAAAGTTCCAAATGAGGCTGTCTGAAAGAAGAGTGCTGTTGCAGTCAACTTTTGAATGCCTTCCTCAACCCCAAATTGAGCTCATGATAGCTCATTGGAAATATATTTGTGTATAGTTATCATTTTACCCATCAAGAAAATTATTTGGCCAACCAAGTGGATCGGGCGTTTTCTTTCGTTTTTGTGTTTTGGCCAACCGTCCTTGGAGCACCTTTGTTCTCGCCGATATTTTTTGACATTTCTCTCAAACCATGACACCTGTGAAAAAAGTGAAAGAGGTTTTTCTTCTTTGTCATGTTGTGGACAAAAACCTCTCTCAGTTTTCCAAAATTCATCTCTGACTGCTCTGAAACATCATTTGAGTGAAACTTGCCCTGATGTGTGAAACAAGGAATTTGGTCGAAATGAAGCGAAATGAAGGGGATAGGGGGCTTCTAAATTCTTGGGGGAATTTTTGGGAGTGGGGAGGGATGTTAGGAAGCAGGGGAAAGTGGAATCTCAGAGATTGAGTGAGGGGAAGGGGTCCAAAAGGGCAAATCACAGGCCAAACCTAGAAAATTGCCAGTTGTAGCTAGAAACTAGGGTTTGTGCAAAAATGAGGAATTTGGCGGATCTAAGGGATGGGAAGTGTTTGATAAGGTACATGAAGGATAGGGGAAGGTGTATGAACATCAGGAAACAAGTTTTGCCGATGATTTGACCATCCGAGAGAAAATGGCTTCAAAACCCTAGGAGAGGGAAATGAGCTTGCCTAGGCACAACTGAAGCATGAACAAGCTGTAAAATGACCCTATGGAACTTGACATGATGATGAAAACCCTCTGAATGATGATAGGCCCAGCTGAATGATGACATAGACCGCCATTTGGACAACTTTAGAAGGAGTGAAAGCAAACCCTAGACCTAATGCCTAGTGACCAAATTTTGCTTGAAGACTCACTGAAATGACAAAATTTGACCTTGACACCTCAAAATCACTTTATAAGAGCATATTTGATCACTGGAGGAAGGCTGGAAAGACTGACACTAACAAGTGGTAGGGTCGTACGAGTCTAGGTGATGAATTTTTATTGGTTGAAGGTTTTCGTAGTGGACCAATGGTGAGGCACCACGTGGCCCAATGAGAGGGCGCCACGTGGCCCTCGGTGGTTGGTTTAATTTTTTATAGGTTAGTAGACCAGCCTAGTCATGGTTTGACCCCTCAAACTCATTGCAACAAGTCCAACATCCAACCATTAGGCTAAAACTTTGGTTCTTAATATGTATGGGTCGTCGTTGATATTTGATATGTAATTGTTGGCGCATTTGGGGGGAGGGGTCAGGAATTAAGCCTTGTCCCTAGTCATATTAGCACATAGATGACCAGTGCAAAGGTTTGGAAAAGGGGGTGAATGGATAAGCCCTAAACCTTGGTATTTTTACACACCATACAACCCTCGAAAGACAACATAAGTGCTATCGGCATAGAGGGTGGGGACTAGGCCTCGACCCTGGTCCCATTGTTAACCACGTGACCATCGACGTGTGGGAATGGAAGCTAGGCGGAACAATTAGCTCTAGTCCTGGGAATATGGTGGCCCATGTGATCAAGCAGAGGAGCCACAATGGAGGGTGTAGGCGGATAAGCCATAGCCCTCGATTTATCGCCAACAACTGTGACCACATGAAGGGGCTAAGTCGGCAGTGGTGGGTGGTTAGCCCCGACCCTCGACCATTAAAATCCATATAACAACCACCCAGGCTTCACAACAGAACCCATCCTTGTCCATATTGAGGCCATGCAACCAATAATGGGGGCTTAGCCAGTGGGGGCAGGCGGTTAGCCCTAGGCCTTGGCCATATGTGCCTATACGATTGCCATTGGGGCCAAAAATTTGGTGCTTAAGATTTATTAAAGTGGTTAAGGAGGAAAAAATTTACCCCTTTTGTGGCAGAAATTCCACCGGTCCCAGGAGAAATTGTCACTCAGTGGTTGGCAGAAAGGTTGGATTCATAGAACAAATAACAAGTTTTACCGATTTGCTAGACAATTAAGAGGAAAAAATTCGAAGAGGCATAACTTGGTGTATTTTCAGTCTTTTGGAGCTCAAGAAGAGCCTAGATAGGGGTTTTTGAGTATTTCTAAACTCAATGGAAGCATCAGATTTATGATTTGAGCACTATATGATGGAATTTATGCAGATTCAATTCCTTTAGTGCTAGAGACAGAGAGAATTTTGAGGCCAGATGGAGGCATATTTGAGCATGGAAAAAGTATAGATAGAGGTTTTATATACTTCCAACGACATCTGCAGTAGTTATTACTTCAGTAGAGAAGCTAGTTTTAGTCTTTTCTCAATGTGCTTATGGGAAAATCCTTTTCGAACACTTCATCATGACGTAGTTGTATGCTTACACTTTTTTATTTCAGGTGGATTAGAAGGAATTATTATGAGAGTGTCATGAGAGTGTCCTTTTTCTTTTGACATACTCATGGCTTGCTGTAGGGAGTCAGTCATATTTTTGAGTGAGAATTCTTTGTATAAGAATGCTTCTTTGTAGTGGAAACAATGTCACTCCAGAGTCAACAATTTGTAATGTGCTCATTTGTTGTTGGATCAATAAAGCGACCTAGCCATTGGAGGAGGGTTTGGAGACATAGCCTAGGAGGAGTGAACTTTGTTATCACTTGCTAGTTTCTTCTCTACATGTTTATCATCTTGAGTTGAATATGAATTTGTTTCACTTTTAAGTTCATGTGAAAAGTTAACCACTCATCTTTAAAGAGGTTGCGAAACTAATTTTAGATTTAAAGACCCAAGTTTATCAGACTTGAAAAGTGTCAAAGGATGATCAAAGTTTCATTTTTAGATCACATGGTATCAGAGTTGGTTCTAACCAGATTGCAAGTATGGGTGAAAATTTGCAGCATGCAAGACTCTTAGAATTGGAAGAAAGGAATTGTTCTCTCCAAGTAGAGAAGATGGAATTGAGGAGATAGCTTGAAGAAACAAAGGATGAAAATAATAAATTGTGACTTATGCTGCAAAATGTCCTTGAAGAGAAGACTGGGGAATGTTCAACTACAAAATCTTACCCTAAGACTCAACAATTTTGTGGTCATGGAATGACCGAGGATTGTACCCTTGTTAAAATTTTAGATTGTTCTATGTTGTATCAATTACTTTAGCCCAATTCGATACTTCAATTAGCAATATTTCAAATATAAATTAGATTTTCCATTCATCAATAGAATATAAGATAGAACAATAAATGCAATGACAAAGGAGACAATCAACACATCAACAAGAGACACCATATTTGGTCAAAGACCAGGGAAAAACCCCACTAGGGGGAAACTCCTTTGAAAGTCTTATTTTATTAGATTGTCATAAAATGTTCAACAGAGAGTACAATGAGCTTAATACAATATCATCCAAAAACCCAAACTCATTCATAAATATGGTTCTGACATCAAGATATATCAGAGACAACTTTTCTTATGTGCGCCAATTGCGGTAAATGGTCAAAGCTCAATCAAACTTCCTGGTCGCATGGGTGAGGAGCTATGCATGCCACTGAAGGTTTCTAGTCACTTCCTTGAGCCTGTGATTCCTGTAACTGTGGCTAAATCTACCCTGTGACAAGCCAATGTCTGTAACCCAGAAAACCTAAAATGGATGTGAGCCTCAAACCCTATAATTTTGGACCTTTGCGAACCTTTTTTGTTGTCCCCACCTTAGAGATATGAAAGCCTATGAATGAAGAAGAGAAGAAGAATATTCTTGGTGATGTCCAAAAGATCTTTAGGTCACTTGTATTTATAGGCTTCCACAGGTGTCCAAGTTGTTGCGAGGTTGACCTTGTCCAAATGTGCATATGTGGGATTTCCTTCATAAGTACACTTTCCCTTATCCGATTTGAGTGATCTTTAAGTCAATTTTGGTCCTCTCAAAAAGAGGAATTCAATGCAATCCATAGTGTAATTTTCCATAGTTGCATGATATAACATTCCCTCTCAACTAGGGAGAATTCCACCTGTCAATATCTGATCATAGAACATCCTATCATGTATATCCTATCGTCATATCATGTCCCATCTCTGCTCAAGTCTATCTTCTAAAACATTCTTGAATCTAAAGAAGAGGAATTAGGGATAATTAGCTTCCACCCTCTATAACGGCGGAGAGCACATCTCAATTTGATAAAAATATCAGGGAGTACATCTCAACCTAAATATACATCGGGGAGCATATCTCAACCTGAAATCTCATGGGGGAGCTAAACATCTACAACCCCATATAGAGCAATAGGTGATATAGGGGTGTACATATCAACCCATATTATTGCTCATTGATCTTTCCAACGATGAACCTTAAGATTCATTTGGTAGAAAACCTGCATCATAATCAGTGATGAGCCTCAGTATTACAATAAGGATGCTGCAACTCCCAAGGCTACCGACTTCAATTATCAACCCGGGGTTCGTACAAACTTATGAGGTATCGACACTATATGTGCAACATACAATGTGTCATTCCTTTGATGTCACGATGTAATGTAGTGCATGTACTAAAGTCAAATCCTAAACTATTGCCGAAAATGAAATGTTCAAAATGGAACCTTAACCTATTGCAAGAAAGAAAGTACAAGGAAAGAGACTGAAATCAAATGATAAAACACACCATTTTCTAACTAACTATTAAGAGGTTTTGATTCAAAATAATGCTAAGTTAACATGTATGTAATCCTAATGTCCTAAGCATGCAGATTCAAACCATCAAACCTTCTACTGTTGTGCATGTAAATGAATAAAATAAATCTGTTTTTCCTTTTATTTTTTTTCATGCGAGAGTGTGAAAGCTAATCTCTTTTGGTGATGTGGCAGGTGGCTTGGAGATGATGGTGAATGGTCAGAAGGCTTGGGAGACAAGTAGGGACCCTTCGCTAGTTTCCTAGAGGATTTTTCCTCCATTCGGCGTCAAAACAAAATTTCCTACAGGATGCTACAGGATTTCCTACAGGATGTCCTTAAAACCTATAGGATCCCTTGAAAACCTACAGGATACAGTCGAGAGCAAAATGATGGATGTTGAAGGTGATGGAAAGATTAGGGAAGGTGGTTGGTGGATGGAATGAGGCAAGGGAGTGCCTAGGACCACTCTAGAACTCAAAACCAAAGTTGGGATATGGTTGGATTTGCTCAAAAAGCTTGGAGAAGTTTCCTTGTGAAATGATGAAATTGGTGAGGTTTTAGTGAAAGAAAGTGAGGACCATGGGTGGATGAAGTTGGGATGAGGTTGCTGACCATGAAATCTCTATGTACTACTGAAACTCCTGCACTACATCAACCATTGACATTTATCCATAAATCATGTAAACGAGAAGGATTTCAATTAACTAAGGAAAACAAAATTTCATGAGCTAGCTGCCTATATCATGCATGGGAAAAACTTGCAGAATGATATAAAAAATTGATGAGATCTAATGTAAGGCTGAAGATTGAAGAAATGTAAATCAAATCCTACTCTTGAAAACTAGCAAAATGCTGACCTAAGTGTGGAGCAAGAGGGTTAAAATGGTATTGATGGCATGAAGGTCAAGGAGAGGCCTAATCCCAGCTTCAATGATGATTTTTATCAATTCGGGCTCAAAACAAGATTTCCTATAGGATGCTACAGTGATTTCCTATAGGATCCCATGGTTTACTACAGGATGTTACATATTTAATATAATTCATCGAATGACCAATAAAATAAAATCCAAATTGGATGGGACAAATTTTGTTATTAACTAGGATGTCTTAGGTCCCCATTGCAAGTGGAATCACTCAAAAAGACCTATGTTAACCCATGCTAAAAATATAAAAACATTACTAGCCGAAAATCTAGAAATTCGAGAACTAGTGAGCTAGTAAATCTAAAAAATGCCTAACCTAATCAAGTGCAAATGCAATGGGGTAGTTTTTGTTATGAACTAGAATGTTTTTATGATCTAATTCAAGTGGAACCAACTCAATTGAAGCTCGTTAGTATGCTCTAAAAAATAGTAGAAATTTACTGTTCTTTGCCACAAAAGAGTTCCAGAAATCTAGATTTGGGGATAACAAGACTAATCCAACCAACTCAATGATTACTATGAACTTCCAAAGCTTTTCCAAGTATGAAATAATTCTTGTGATCCTGAAAAATAACTTCCATTAACCATTTAACTCAATCCTATAACAAGAAATGATTAATACTAAAAGCAAAAGTAGAAAGAAATAAAAACTAGAGATGCATGTGAATAAGCAGTGAAAAGAAGGAAAGAAAATGATACAAAAGGGCTCTGAGGCTCCTGGGATGGCCAAGCCCAAGGAAAATCAAAGACCTATGGAGGAGAACAAGATTTAGAAGCTGAATATGACACCAATCTTCATTATTTTCATCAATACAATGACATCTCTGCAAGAAAATACAATGGTGCTGCAAAAATACGAGTCCTCTCCACAAGAACACTAATGAAAATCTCCCCCTAGAGGAAAATTTGACTTGGTACTTTTACAAAATGATTAGAAATCATTCCCCATGAATGGAGGAAGCTTTCCCCACCAAAATCCATTGATTTGTGGATCTGGTCCCCAATACTAGGAATCTGCATTAAATGGTAGGGAACACATTCCTAGATTCTCTCAATCATCGGAGTTCCACAATCTGTGCCATAATTCCATAATATCTTATTGATTTATTATTTATTATTGATCCTCCTGTAGTAAGGAGCAAGTCCCTAAATTATCTCCTCCTCCAAATTTTCATAATCTACCCGATATTCTCATAATATTCCACAAAAATAAATAATATTAGGCACAAATATGCAATTATTCATAAACCTTCCTAATGAATATATTAAAGTTAAAAAAACATTATCTAATGCAAGAAGAGAGGTTTAATGTGCTGAAGGATGGTCATAGGCCTTAATTTATGTTTAATTTAGAGGCACGGGCCTTAATTTATGTCTAATTTAGAGGCCCATCATACCCCCCCGCTGAAAGTGTTGCTCATCCTCTGAGAAACTTAGTGACCTCATTGTGCCTTATTCATGGCCCTGGTGGCCTCTCTCTTGTGCACTAAGAATCTTGGCTATAAGTTCTGCAAGGACAAGCCCAAAAACATAATTGTGCAAAGAAAAATCATTGTTTCTTGATACCAATAGCTTGCCTTCTTCCCCTCATTCAAGATGGGTTCTTGAATATTTTTTAGTTTAGCAAGGTCTTCCACATCCTTATCAACTTTTTCTACCTTGTTCCACCATTTGGACACCTCTGAAACCTTCAAAATGTCTTTAGATAAGAACTAGGACACCCTGTAGTAATTTCTATAAAAACTACAGGAAACTTAGAGGAAACCCTGTTAAAACTACAGGAAACCCTTTTTGAGCATAAATGATATTTTGAGCCTAGGACAGGCCCTCAACTTGACTCCCATGCCTTTTTCCCATTTTTAGGCCTTGGACAAAAGCTAGAAAGAGATTGGAGACCTCTTGGAAAACATATTTTCATTAATGCAGTTTGATTTTTGTTTTGATGGTGAATGCCTCATTTCCTTTTGTTGCCTTCTTCTTCTCTCTTGTGGCCTAGATGACTTCCTAATGGCCTTAGAGTTCTCTATTTTCATTAGGTCTCTCTTAAGCTCTACCATCTTGGGGTTTATCATAGATTGTTCATTTATTCCTTCTTGTAGCTACATTATGCCTTCATGTAGTAGTCATTCCTCATCTTTCAGGGTCTTCTAACTGTACGGGAGTGATGAGAAATGATGAAGAGGGATTGGATGATGATGCTAGGGCTCAAAGGGAGTAGTGTAGGTTTGTGAAAATGGAGAGGATGCTCTGTTTTTTTTCAAGAATGAAATGGGATGGGTGAATGATGAATAGATAGTGAATATGAAGTGGATGGAGGGCTTGGAGTGTTGTGGTGACTTGGCCTTTGCAAAAAATTCTTCTTTTAGCTGTTGTCCTCATTCCTTGAAATCATCACCCTTCATAATTTGACTTTTCAACATTGCATGAGTGAAGGAGTGAGCTGTAATTAACTAGTTGAAGGCGGCTGAGACTGCTGGCGCATCTTTAACTTATAAAACCTCATCTCTCATGCATTGACAACAAATTTCTAACTATAATATGCTCAAGAGAAGAGGTCAAGAATATTGCATACTTGTACCTACCTGATGGCCTTCCTGTAGATGTTGTTTGTTGGAGAGTGAAATGCTTGCTTGTATTTGTTGCATGTGTTTTTCTCTCTCTTTTTTTTTTCTTCTGATGTTGTTCCTTGATGTGCAGGTACTGGATGGTGATGCTGATGAATCCTCACTGTGTTGGTGGGTTCACTCTTGTTAAATCTCCCTGTCATATTTCTCTGATGGATGTGGAGGGTTGTATATGTCTCCTTATCAAATTTAATGGATGAGGAATTTTAGATGAAAATTCTGTGTATACAATTCCCCTAGACTGCAATCTTTTTCAACACAATAGAAGGCTTTTCTATATTCTTTTCACTTGGAAAAATGTGGGAAAGTTCAGCTCCTACCTCCTTATCACTGTCTGATGAAGCCAAACTCTGGTTTTTCCCTTTAAAACTGCTCACTGCCAATCCTGTAGGTGCTGTTTTGTATCTTGTAGGATCCTGTAGGTTTTCAAGGAATCCTGTAGGTTTACAGGACAACCTTTTGTAGCTGACTTGTTTTGTCCATATCTCCCAAATGGTAGAATAGATTGACCTGAAACTTTCTGAGCATGTTGTCATCATCATTATGCACCTCCCAAAAAAAAAAATTGGTCAATGGATGCACGGATCTCGAGAAAAAACTAAAAATGCCTGAAGGTGATGGAGGCTGATTTCTTGGAAACCATGCACTATAATTTGCTGAAATTGCTTGGGCATGTTACCATCATCCATATGCATCTCCCCATGAAACAAATTTTTAAATGGATGCACAGATATCGAGAAAATGCAAAAATGGTTGTAGGTGATGGGGGCTGATTTCTCGAAAACTGTGCACTAGAATTTGCTGAAATTGCTTGAGCATGTTACCATCATCCTTATGCATCCCCCCCTAAAATAGATTGGAAAATAGATGCATGGTTTTCAAGTAATGGCATTTTTTTTTTCTACTCTATGTATTTTTGTATCCTATAGTAAAACAGAGCATCCTGTAGTTTTTTAGGACAACAAGCAAACTGAATGGTAGAAGCTTGAGAATGATGGGTGGATGGTGAAAATAGGTGAGGGTGATAGATTGGCATGGCCTTGGCCTTGTCGGAGTATTTGAGCAAAGGAGGAGAAAGTCAAAATTTGACTTCTTCTGACTAGGCTTGGCCAATTTTCCTTTTGGTACCAACTAGTTCTTGTTGCTTGCAGATGTTGGAGAGTACATGCATTCATCAGAGAGATACATGAAGCAACGATTTTTTTTTTAGGCCTACTAGCTACCTCAAGAAGGTTTTGAACTAGTAGGTCTGCCTAGGTGCCTCAAATGAGGTTTTCACCTAGGATCTTTCCCATTGACCACCTCATGGAGGTTTTGAATCAATGGGCCAGTCTCAGACACCTCCAAGGAGGTTTTCACCTGAGGATTTTTTTTCTATTTTTTTTTCATCAATTTTTTTTTTCTACCCTACCCTACTTGAAAAAAAAAATCACTTTCAAGTATAAGAATACTTCTAATGGAGCCATGTGCACATCAAGATGACAGAAAAAATGACGTGGAGGCTTGAAATGTATGCTTTGACATGTATCTGGATTTGAAAGATCAAATGATTTGACTTTGATTATATCAAGCACATTTGAAGAAGAGGGTATTGCTACAACTTAATGACCGTTTAGAACCATATTTCAATATAGTTGTGATGCCCCTGGTCCACTTGCTGATCTGAATCATCTTAGATGTTTTCTTCTTCCATGACCTTCAAATCTTCCTCTTTTTGCTGATTGTTCTCTTGAACACATGGAGGACTTGATGATAACCATGAGGGAGCTTTCTGAATCTCTGATTTTATTGTCTGCTCTTCATCAAGTGCAGCCCATGATTCTTTAATCTTCTCTTTCAAATCTTCTTTCTCTGCATGTTGTACCTCAATGGCATCAAGAGAATCAATTTTTTGTAATAATCTTCCTGAGCTATGGTGAATACCATTGAGCTCAAGAGGAGATGTTTAGAAGTGTTGTACCTCAGCATTGTAAGTGGGCTAAGCTACTTCAATGTGTGGGTTTGGAAATGGTGGTAGAGGTAGTTGAGTGGGAGTGTATATTTGAGATGGATGTGGTTGAGATTGTGGTTGTGGTGGAGGTGAATGGTAGGAATAACATGGAGTTGGGTATGGAGGATATTAAGGAAAATATTGAGGATATTGTGGATGGCTCCCATAAGTTCCTTGCCAACTTTGTTGCCAAGATTGGTTTTGGGGTTGAGATGGAAAATATTGCCAAGGAAAGGTGTGTTCCAATTACTTTGAGGTGGATATGCATTACATTGAAATTGTGAATTAGGCTCTTGCATCATATCATGCTGAATAGGCTGCCATGGTTCTCTTGGAGCTACATTTGCAATTGACTTGCTCCATTGTCCTCTTGGTGAACTTCCTTCAACCTTGGTAATGAGGAGCAACATTTAACATCATGTGATTCTACATGGACAACACAAACAAATTATTTTTGCTCATTTTTTATTCTTAACATTTCTATTTGTTCGGTTAGATTGCTAAGAATTTTTGTTTTAAAGTCATCAAACAAATTTCCAAGTTTAGCTTGACTTACTGATCTTGATGCTGATTGACTTACTCTTGCCTTTCTTCTTGATATGTGTTTTCATGTTTCACAAATCTCTTCAAATGATAATTGATATACATCACCTCTGATATCAAGAATATCAATCCACTCATCCCTAATTGTTCTAAGTAAGAGCGTCTTTAGTGTGTCGGATTCTAAATGATGTATTTTTCCCCTCTTAATATTATACATGAACCTCTCTATTAGATCCTCTAGACTCTCATCTTCTCTTTGATTCATTCTAAAGATTTCTTCTTTAAGATCATGATCCTTATATTTTTCTATAAATATCTTTTGCATATCATTCCATGATATTATTGAATTAGTCCCTAAACTCATGAACCATTTAAGAGCTCTATCCTTCAATGTTGCCGGAAACAATCTCAGTTTTTGAGATTTTAATAAGTAACTATAAGATCTACAAACAATTTCAAATTCAAAGAAAAATGTTTCCAAATCCTCCGACCTTAGACGATGAAATTTTGGAAGAAAAGATAGAGGGATATTCTTCATATGCACGCTGACATTACGATTTTGAATGGGGAATCCAAGAAGATCTTCCTCATTGTCATCATATCCATCCATTTCTTCTACATTCTTTGCCATATTCTTCTTCTACCTATAAAAGTGAATGGTGATGTGGCTCTTACTTCACCACGTGATCAAATGGGGGGGTGGGTTGGTGTTGGAGAAATTTTGTTTTTGTTTTTGTTGGAGAAATTTTGTTTTTGTTTTTGGGGTGGGTTTTCTATGATTGTTTTTGCAAAAAGTGAAAAGAAATGAATCAACTAGGGAAGAAAACAATCCATAATTTGACACCTCCCCGGCAACGGTGCCAAAAAGTGATGAGCCTTGGTATTGCAACAAGAACGCTACAACTCCCAAGGCTACCGACTTTAATTATCAACAAGGGGTTTGTACAAACTTAAGAGGTATCGACACTATATGTGCATCATACAATGTGTCCTTCCTTTGCTGTCATGATGTAATGGAGTGCATGTACTGAGGTCAAATCCTAAATTAATTGCAGAAAATGAAATGTTCAAAATCAAACCTTAACCTATTGCAAGAAAGAAAGTATAAGGAAAGAGACTGAAATCAAATGATAAAACACACCATTTTCTAACAAACTGTTTTAAGAGGCTTTGCTTCAAAAGAATGCTAAGTTAACATGCATGCAGTTCTATTGTCCTAAGCATGCAAATTCAAACCATCAAACCTTCTACTGTTGTGCATGTAAATGAATAAAATAAATATGTTTTTCTTTTTGTCTTTTTTCATGTGAGAGTGTGAAAGCTAATCTCTTTTAGTGATGTGGCAGGTGGCTTGGAGATGATGGTGAATGGTCATAAGGCTTGGGAGACAAGTAGGGACCCTTTTCTAGCTTCCTAGAGGAATTTTCCTCCATTCGGCGTCAAAAAATGGAGGAAAAAAGAGCAAAAGGGCTTTCTTACAATTGTGATAGAAAATACACTAAAGGTCATAAGTGTGATGAGATGAAATTATTTTGCATAGATTATGAAGAGGATGAAGAAAATGAACAAGAAACATCAAAATAGGAGGATATACACTAGGAACCAACCATAAAGAAAGAAGAAATGAATCTGACCATATCTTGTAATGCATTGGCGGGAATTACCACTCCTCAAACTTTCAAGATAGAAGGATATATCAAGAAGAAAGGTAATAGTTCTGATTGATTTGGGTAGTACCCATAATTTTATTCGTTGTAAGATAGCCAAGGAATTGAATTGCTTCCTTTATTCAACACTAGGATGTCAAGTTATGGTTGCAAATGGAGGAACTATAAATTTCTCTGGAAAGTGTCATAATATCAAGATAACCATGGGGGAATATGTATTGAATAGTCCAATTCTTTCCATTCCAATGGGTGGTGTTGGTTTTGTACTAGGATTCCAATGGTTACAATCTTTGGGGACGATAACTTTTAATTTTCAACAACTTTTCTTGAATTTTTTTTGGGAATGAAAGGAAGTTGAATTAAGGGGTATGACGGGGAAAGCTAGAAAGATAATTAGCTCTAATGGCATGAAAAATATTTTTAAGAAAAAACAACAAGGCGTCATTGCACAATTATGCTCACTATAGGTTCAAACATTGAAATCATCTATTTCTCTAGATATCCAAAAAGTCTTGGAAAACCATTCCAAGGTTTTTGAGACTCCCAAAGGCCTCCCACCTATTCGTGATCATGATCATGCTATTCATTTGATTCCAGGAAGTGTTTATCCAAACATTAGACCTTACAGATATCCATATTCCCAAAAGAGTGAAATTGAACATATGGTTGCAGAAATGCTAGAGTTAGGTATAATACAACCTAGACAAAGTTCTTTCTCTGGTCCAGTAGTATTATTGCACAAGAAGGATGGACCTTGATGTATGTGTCTGGATTATAGGGAGCTCAACAAGCTCACTATTAAAGATAAATTTCCCATTCTTGTCATTGATGAATTGTTGGATGAATTACATGGAGAATTTTACTTCACCAAGTGGGATATTCGTTCAAGATATCATCAAATTAGAATGAATACTAAAGACATTATGAAAACAACATTTAGAACACATGAGGGTCATTATGAATTTTTGGTCATGCCTTTTAGCCTTAGTAATTCACCTTCCACATTTCAAGGTTTGATGAATTCCATTTTAAAACCCCTCCTTAGAAAATTTGTGTTAGTATTTTTTGATGATATACTAATCTATGTCAAGTGTTGGAAGGATCATGTTCAACATGTTGGCAGGGTGGTCAAACAAAAAATTATATGAAAAAACCTCCAAATGTTTCTTTGGAGCATAGGAGGTGGAATATTTGGGTCATATTATATCTCATGAGGGTGTTAAGGTAGACCCTAACAAAATTAAATCCATGAAGGAATGGAAAATCCCTACAACCATAAAGCATATTTGAGGATTTCTCAGGTTGATAGGGTATTATAGCAAATTTGTTAATAATTATGGGAGAATAACAACACCTCTAACAACATTACTGAATAAAGATGCATTTTATTGGACTTTAGAAGCAGCTAAGTCCTTTGAACATCTTAAAGAGGAAATGTGCCAAGCACCGGTCTTAGCTAAACCACACTTCAAAAAAACCTTTATTGTGGAATGTGATGCCTCAGGAAATGGAATTGGTGTTGTTTTAATCCAAGAAAGGAGACCCATTAATTTTGAAAGTCGTCCAATCAAAGGAAAGTATTTACAAAAACCTATTTATGAGAAGGAAATGTCGGAAATACTACATGCACTAAAGAAATGGAGACCTTACCTAATGGGAAGACACTTCAAGGTAAAAACAAATCATGATAGTCTTAAATACTTTTTGGAACAAATATTATCTTCAGAGGAGCAACAAAAATGGGTCACAAATATGTTGGGTTATGACTTTGAAAACATCTACAAAAAGGGAAGCAAAATGTTGTTGCGGATGCACTATCAAGAAAGGATGAGGGTGTGGAAGCATTGCTTTGCACCATTTCTATTATCCAACTTGATTAGAGAACTGAAGCAAGGGAGGAATGGAAGAATGATGAAGAGGTGTGGACACTCATTCAAAAGTCGCAAAAAGATCCCAATACATTTGATACATTTCTCTAGAAATTTGATTCATTATGGTACAAATATCACTTATATATTTGTAAGAATTTCGAATTCAAGCAAAAGATTCTTTTGGAATTGCACATCTCCCCCTTAAGAGAGCACTCAAGATTTTTAAAAACTCACCACAGGGTAAAGAAGGAATGTTTTTGGGATGGCCTTAAATCTAATATTCAGAAGTTTCTGGTAGAATGTTTGATTCACCAACAAAATAAAGTTGAGACAATTAAGACCCCGGGTCTGTTAGAACCTTTATCCATTCCAAGTTAACGATTGAAGGAGGTCTTAATGGATTTTATCGCAGATTTACCCAAGTATAAAGGAAAGAATGTCATTGTGGTCGTAGTTGATAGATTTACCAAGTATGCAAACTTTTGTGCATTATCTCATCCTTTTAAAGCTATTAAATTTGATACTGCATTTATGTAAACAATTCAAAAGCTACATGGAAACCCAAAGATTATTGTAAGTGACAGAGATCCCATTTTCATTGGAAATTTTTGAACATAATTATTTTCTTGTCTTGGTACTCGATTAGCTCATAGCTCATCTTATCATTCTCAATCTGATGGGAAATTGAGATAGTGAACAAATGTTTGGAAGGATATCTTCATTTCTTTGTATCTGATAAAAAAACATAATGGGTCAAGTGGTTACCTCTAGCTGAATGGTGGTATTCCAGTTCCTTCCATACTGAAGCAAACATGACCCCATTTATGGCACTTTATGGATATCATCCACCATCCATCACATCATCTTTAAAGGAAAATTCTAAGGTTCAAGTAGTGGAAGATCACATCAAGCATAAAAAACAAGTTCTACAACTCTTAAAGGATACTCTCACTCTGGCGCATAATTGAATGAAATAATAGGAAGATCAACATCATAGTGAAAGAAGTTTTGATGTAGGTGACTGGGTATTTTTATGGCTACCACCATATAAACAAATGTCCCTCAAGCAAGCTAAGAAGGATAATAAATTATCACCCAAGTACTATTGTCCTTAAAAGGTGTTGCAAAAGATTGGTATTATGGTATACAAATTGGAGTTTCCTGCATCTTCCCAAGTACACCGAGTTTTCCATGTTTCATGCTTAAAGAGGGTTAAGAGTGACAAGCTCCCAGTTCAAATAGTGTTTCCGTAACTTGACGAAGATGGAACAATAATATTTGAGCTTGAAGCAGTCATGGAAACAAGAACTTGACAGCTGCATAATTGATTAATTTTAGAATATCTCATTAAGTGGAAGAACTTACTCGCCGAAGATTCCACATGGGAGGATAAGAATTTTATACATAATCATCTGGAACTACTCAAGCATTGAGGACAACACTTTTTTGAAGGAGAGGGGCATGTTAGGTCCCTATAATACTAGTATATTCCCCTTATTGTTATTGTTAGTGTACCCCTAGTGTTATTGTTGTGCCCATGTATCCCCAATTTTGTTATTGTTGTGCCCCATAGAAACCCACTATTGTTATTGTTGTGTCCTTACATTATTATTGATATATAGGCTATGATTATATTGTGACACCTTAGACCCCCTATATATACAAAGGAGGTCTTATAATTTGTATCATCCAATAATTGTTCATTTATGTAATGTAAAGGAGGTTCCCCTCAAAGAGGATAATTTTTAAGTCTTTGATCTATCTTTTCTTCTATTTTTGGAGTTGGTTGCATAAATATTACGATCACCAGTTCCTTGTCAGACACAATTTCCCCAAATCTTTGCATTTGATATCTAAGGCGAGATATCCCCATAATGTAGGATTGCACAACCTCTCCCTTTTTCATTTTCGTATCTTTGAGTTGATATTTCAAGGAGATGATTTCATTCAAATTGTTGACTTCATACATGCCAACAATATTATCATACATATCTTTAGACCTTCTAAATTTCCAACATATGCAAGTAGATTATCTTGTAAACCATCAGCTATAATTTTATTTGCTTTTAACTTACCTTTCTTGTGCTTATTCTTGACAACAGTGGAAGCATTCTTTGAAGGCTCGGGTACTTTTCCTTGAATGTAATCCAGAACATCATTGTTATAAGCTATGATCTCCAACCTGACTTTCCATGCAACAAAATTAGATGAGTCACCCAACTTTTAATTTTCCTTGAAGAAGGAAGACATCTTGACTTGAATAGACTAGATCCTTCATCTTTCCACATATGATTGCTTCAATGCTTGTCTCCTTTTGGGCTTGTCCTTCACCTTAGCTCTGATAACATGTTAAAATTTCAAATTGTTCTATGATGTATCAATTACTTTAGCCCAATTCAATACTCCAATTAGAAATATTTCAAATATCAATTAGATTTTCCATTCATGAATAATAATTGAAGATATAACAATAAATGCAATGATAAAGGATACAATCAACACATCAAAAAGTTGAGACACTAGATTTGGATAAAGACCAGGTAAAAACCCCACCAGGGGGAAAACGCTTTAAAAATATTCTTCTATTAGATTGTCATAAAATGTTCAATAGGGACTACATTGAGACAAATAAAATATCATCTAACAACCAAAATAGATTCAAAAATATGATTCCAACATCAAGATATATTAGAGACAATGTTTCTTATCTGCAGTCAATTGGGGTCAATGGTAAAAACTTAGTCAAAATTCTGGTCGCATGGATGAGGATTTGTGCATGCGACTGAAGGTTTCCTGTCATTCCCTTGAGTCTGTGATGCCTACAACTGTGGCTGAATATACCCTGTGGCAAGCCAATGAATGTACCCAAAACCTTAAAATAGATTCAATCCTATTGTCTAGGTAAATTCTCTCTGTGGATAGAGATGATCCCTCTAGCCCAATGAGTGGGTTTAACAACCGAAATGACAATATACTAGACACTTTCCTAAGTTTCAATTGAAAAGAGAGACAAAGAAGATGGCCTACCTTGTTTTGATGCTATCTCAATCTCCTTTGTTGAAGACCTTGAATCACTCGCGCCACAGGATCTTTCTTGTTGCTCTCAAAGTTTATGCACCTACACAAGAGATCAAGACACAACAAGGCATGCAAATACAAATATGATATTCAAAAGCAACCTATTTAATTGATCAAGGAATGTTAAGCTAAATGATACATGAACATACACATTTACGGAAAATGAACTAGCAGCTATATATTAATAGAAAATAAGGGGAAGCATACAACCAAGCCTTGATATTGATAGGCTCTCCTTGAATGAATATCCAAGTCCAAGCTAAGCTCTCCAAGCACTCCTTCTCCAAGTTAAATGAATAGCATATAGGCACAATCTTAGCATAAGGGTGCAAATAGGAAAAGATCAACCATTTGGGAATGGGAGAGGATGAATATATAACCTGGGAAAGGGAGTTAGATCTCTCCAAAGATAGGATTAGGCCCTTATCTCAAGGAGGTAGCTCATAGGGATAAGACCAAGAGACCAATTTGGGATAATTCGACCTCATCTATGCCAAACAACCTCCAACTCGCCACTCTGGAAGCTTCTAGATCACAAAGCTTCTCATCCTCTTTGGGAAAATTTCCTTTTTTGGATCATCGCAAGTATACAAGTGAATAGAGCGATGCCATCGCGGGTCAAGTACAGTGAAATAGGCGATCATCGTTTTTTTTTGCCTCATAAAGGTGATGATCCTAAAATTAGGGTTTTAGAGCTATTTTCTTTAGGGAAAGCTCAAGGAATTTTCTAATAAATGTCTGAGGGAGGATCTGAGCTGCATATATGAATGAGTACATTGCATGATGGTCATGTTTCGGGCACTTCGGGGTATGTCACAGGGAAGTGCAGGAGGTGTGACAAAATACTATGTAATAGATGACCCCTAAAGCATGAAGGCAGAACATGAAGTGATGGTTGAGATGATTTACGAGATTTTTCAAGGACGAGGACAGTCACTATCAAGAGACCTGCAAATCAAGGATGCATATACATATACATATATGAGATCAAGACATGAATCTACGATATGGACACAACCATATGGATGGTAAGGACTATATGAAAGGATCCATGTTATGGGCACAACCATCCAAATGAGAAGGATCATCTATGAGTCTAAGATCCAAGGTATGGACGCAACCATCCAATATAAAAGGATCATCATAAATGTAAAGTCCCATGGTATGGTCACAACCATCCATATAGCAGAAACATGTGTACAATCATGAACAACATATAACTCCATGTAGCTTGAGTCATATCAGATAAGACTCAAAGTCTTGCACTCCATCCTGACCCGATCAAAGTATGAATTCTAACATGCAAATAAATGTGTTGAAGTCAAACATGCTAGAAAACCACCTGATTACTGGCCAATGATGTGGACCGTTAATAGGTACAAGAGAAACCACCAATAATGATAATGACTCTCAAGGTACGACAGTAAAGACTATGAATGTGATAATTAAACTAAATTCGAACACTCTTGGAATCATCCAATTGAAGCCCAATGATGAATACTTATCTTCGAATGCAAAGAAATTTCCATTAGGGCATGCAAACTCTAAGGTAATAAAAGGGACTTTCTAAGTCGTCTTCCTGGATAATGAGCTAAATTTGACAGGAAGTGACACGTCGAAGGAGGGAAATGATGATCCCCCCATCATCAACACGAAAAAAGGATTAAAGTGGAATGAAATGAATAAGATCCAAGACTGTAACAATGGGTTAGAAAATATATAGGTAAATAATTGCAGATAAGACTTCTCTTGAACACTGGCAACACGAATCCGAAGTGTGGCAACATTTGACTCACCATAGGACTAAAGGTCATGATGATAAAATGGAATAGTCAAATGAGAGGCAAAATGGATCACCCAAACCCGGGAGGAAAAGTGACTGAGTGAGGATATCCCAAACCCGACACGAAAGCATTAGAGTGTCATGTTCAAGAGCGATACACTGCCTATACAAAGGATGTTTCATCTTCATTTTTCCCCACTATTTAGAGCAAGTACCCCAATTATTTTTATCACAAGCTTGAAGGAGATAAATATGCTTTTCATGTAAGTTCATTCTTCAAATGAATCCATCCCAGTAAGTTTTACGATTCCTAGGAAGGAGAAACTCGGTCTCATCATGGCGACAAGTCTTTCGTCGTAAAATTTTAATGAGTCCGACATAAGAATAACTTGGTGTCTTCTTCATATTTATATAGTTTGAAAAAGATATGAAAAATAAAACTCCATCATGTCCCTTTTTGTAATTTGTCCCTCAAACTTGAAAAGGTAGAAAACAATATTCGAGAGAACCTCTTGACCATATCGACCAAGGTGTACCTTTTTCGTAAATAATCAATCTCAGCTCGAAAAAGGTGTAAACGTATACTAAGATGACATCAATTCATTTAATTTACAAGAAAGACAAGTAATCGATGATATTTTTAGTTTTTGAGAGTTAGAAAAGGGCTTAAAGATGACTCCAGGGGGTTTCTTTTTCGTTTATTTTAACGAGTCTGAAAAAGAGATAAAACAAAAACTCATGAGAATTAGTAAAAAATAATCATTGTCCATCAAAAGGACCTGTAACTACACAAAGAAACACACACATCACTGATATCAAGAAATAATAATAATAATAATAATAATTAATCAAATCTGAATAGATAAAACCATAAGCATTATCTTTAATCTTCAAATTCATAATATCTAACATGCATAATATCTAGCATCTATAAATAATAATAATAATAATAATAATAATAATAATATAATAATAGTAATAAAAATAAAAATTTATATTAATTAATTAGCTGACACTATATATTTATCTTAAATTAACTATTAATTGCTCCATACTTTAACGCTCTCTCTTCTCAAAATGCAGATCACATTGCCCTGATGATGGACTCACTAAGCTAGTCTGAAACGTTGGTTTTCCAAAAAACTGATAACAGGTTTTTCACAAATTCTTTAAAATAATAAATATTATTAAAATATTGACAAAAAATGACTTCAAAACTTATAAATAACCAAAAGTAACGTTGTTTTTTACCATTTTACCATAGTAAGTTCTGAAAGTGCATTTGTGCCCTAATATTCTCGATTTTGAAGTGACCATTGTGGGACATTCAAGGTGCCATTTGGCGAACCGTCTGTAACAGGTAAGAGGTCTATCCTTGCTCTTGCATTTCATCACATTTTCATGCATTTTTAATGGAATTTTATGTGCTAAAAGGGAGGATTTGCAAATTTTTGAGTGTCGACGATCATTGTGGGTTTGGTCATTAGACCCGCGATAATCACTCTCAGGCTATAATATGCTCGCGATGAAATCACTCCGTTTATAAAAACAGGCGTGATGGTGCCAAGGCAAAATTTTTTGAAGAAAAAAAACCATTTTTAAAGAAAAAATTCTTGATTTCAATCCGTGAAAAAGGTTCTAATTGGTGTTAAATGATGTTTTGCAAGATATCATGGTTCTAGAATGGAAACAAAGAGGTCATGAGGCCGAATATCACCAAGCATCCCATAATCCATAATGCATTAATTCCTTGAGATATTTTGGGTTGCTGAAGTTCTTTACGACCACAAGAATGACGACTCACATGGAATTGCTGCCCTATTTGATCAGTCTTGGATGTGGATCGAGAGTTTTTCATAATCAAAGGCCAGGAACTAGAAATAGAAGAATCTAACATCTATTTCATCACAAGATTGTCTCGCAGAGGAGAGAGAGTCAAAATCTTCGGATCTCGCCCAGGTGGTGAGAGTACTAGTGCTCTGATTAGGAGGCATTGCCAGGTGTAGAGATGACGAGGGGTGGGAAGGTGAAGATTGCCATAATTACCAACAACCTTCCTTTACGAACCATCCTATTAACCATAACTCACATATCTGGGACGTAAGCCCTGCATGAGAGTTCAAAATCCCAATTCCAGTATGGAGTTGAGCGTTTGACCCCCACCATATTCAACTGGTGTGGAGGCCTTCTCGCGAATATGAAAAGATAGCTGACTAAAGGGAAGTAGGGAAACTTGAGACAATTTGGGTTTGGCTTGATACTTGTGACCTTCTTCTTAGAGCAGGTGCCCCTATTCTGTTATCAACGATCAAAGGTACTAGTAAATGTTCCCCAGGACCCAAGGTTAGTGAGGTTGAGTCAACTCATCCCTCGAGGAGGGACGGGTCAGTAGATGCACTACCCTCCACAACTTTTAACTTGGTTGTAGCACCAATTACTCATGGTGGACGACTATGCATATGTTGGCACAAATTTTTGATGGGATCTAAATCTACCTCTGGCACCAGGAGAACAATGGACTGATACAAGTAAAAACTTGTTTTTTGGATTTTTTCAAATCTTATGATTTTTTTTGTAATTGTATAAACTGAGACTGGAATTATGATAAATGTGTAGATGTAGGACCCAAAATACCACCTGGCATGTCACCAATAGCTTGGAGGGCTTCTCATCAGATAGCGGGCGCTGACTATGAGGAAGGGGAGGACCCCTTAACTAAGATGGAGCACAACCTAGAAGCGATTACTCGGGGAGTTATGAAGTATGCTACTATAAGCGAGGTGCCACTATGCTGGCAGATACACACAGTAGGAGTATCCGCAAGATTGCATCGACTGTTAGGCTGAGTGAACAAGGCAGTCTCGTGCTACCATGAGCACCGTGCAGGCTGCTAGCCTTTCTAGCGATTTTACACATTTTGTAGGCTTTGAAAGCCAAGTGTCCCATAACACTTTATTTTTTTATTATATATTTTGATGTAAAAAATTCGAAAAACTTGATATACATACATATCTATCTATCTATCTATCTATCTATCTATCTATATATAATATATATATATCTATATGTAATTATATATGTTTTATTTTCTACTTATGTGTCCAGAATATGATCAGTTTTATAAATGACGCAAATGTCTATCAAGAACATAATTTTCTAATGAATCTGATAACGTATTCAAATTGCATGGAATGATTGATATGTGATAAAATCAAAATTTCTTTCCAGTAATCGAACACGTAGATACATACGTAATATCTGCGGATTTCTTACTAAATAATGATTGTTTAACTGTAACACAACGAGCTGCAAATCTAACTTGACAAATAAATCCCTAATGCCAAGAGAAACCACTTATGACAATAGTTCAATGACTACATTGTATTCGACAATATTTTTAGTTGTTCATTCGAGGAAAATACCTTGTAAAACAATCAACTTTGCATCAGGGGCATAGAGTACCCACGCTACGGAAGACAAGTTCCATATGCTACGGCAAGCACCATCAGCAAAATGGACATAATGAATTGACGACATCTACAAACTAAGTGGAACACAAGGTAAGAAGAAAAACACGCATTTGCAAAGAAAATAAACACACCAAAAATAAAAAATCACACGCTAATGAATCCACACGCTAATGTACAAAAAATCACACGAATTTCACGCGTAATACTTCTTCAAATACAACCCATTTTGGGGTTGTGACAATGCATTTCCTTCATAATCAACTAGCTCATAAGTGCCTTTCTGTAAAACACATTTGACGATATATGGCCCATGCCACATAGGTTCGAACTTTCCAGCGCGTAACTTATCGTTAGCCTGATCATAAAGGAGGACCAAATCACCTTCGGAAAAAGTTTGAGGAGAAATGGTTTGATCAAAATGAGATTTGACATGTTTCTTTTGGGCTTTGATTACCATCACAACAATGCGACGGGTCCCATCAATCCTATCAAGGTGGAGTAACTGCTCCTCTTTAGGTGAGGTGTTAGGAAGGAGTTCGACAACGAATTTGAGCGAAGCGATTTTGCATTCAATCGAAATAGTTGCCTCTATACCATATACCAGCTAGAATGGAGTGAATCCAGTGGCCATCTTAGTGGAAGTTCTGTAAGCCCAGAGAGCTAAGAATAACATCAGATTCCAGTCCTTTTTTTGCTTCCCAATGGTGCATTGAAGCATAGTAATGAAAATTTTATTAATTTCTTTGACTTGGACATTGGCCTGTGGATAGTAAGGAGTTGAGCTATCATGGCGAAGGCCCAACTGAGAAGTCAGCTCTACCATCATGTACTGACGAAAATGTCATCCATGGTCAGTTACAATGGCTTGAGGAACACCAAAACACGCTTTGATGTGGTTGAAGAGGAACTGAGTAGCAGTAATACCGTCAGCATTTTATGTGGGCATTGCCTTGGCCCATTTAGTGAAATAGTTGATGACGATGATAATATAGGCATGCCCCCTAGCCGATTGAGGGTTACGTGTCATGAATTCTATGCTCCATTTAGTAAATGTGCTAATTGTAACAACTGGGTCTAAGGGTGTTGGTGGGGTGCACTACTTGCGGTTAAAAATATGACATTCATGGCATTTCTGATCAACCAGAATACAATCTTTAAATATAGAAGGCCATAAATAACTAGCACAGAGGATTTTCTAAGCAGTGGCTTACCTAGACATATGACCACCACAGGCACCAAAGTGGTAGTCATTCAAGACCCATTTAGCCTCTTCGAGTGTTAGACATCTGCGAAGAACAAAGTCCACACGTACTCGGTACAATGTATCACCAAGAATTCAATAGGGTTGGGACTGATGCCAGATGTGGTGTCATTCGGATCGAGACAACTCAGATCAGAAGGTTTGGGTTTGAAGATAAACAATAATATCTCCATACCACGAGTCAAGAGTGCTGATGAGAAACATAGTTTCATCAGGAATCTACTTAGTAAAATCAATATAAGTGCTTGCAGACATAAGGGCACATATCAACTCAGCAAAAACAAGTGATTTCTTTGATTTGGCAGCAGTAAACTCCAAATCAAACTTCTGCAAAATAACAATCCATTTGGAGTATTTTCCCCCTAGCAGTTGACGAGTCAATATATAGGTCATGGGGTTGCAATCTAGAATCACCGTGGTTTTCCTTAAAAGGATATAATGTCGAAATCTTTGGACAACATGGACTGCTTCCAAGGCAAGTTTCTCAACATGGGCATATCGAGACTTAGTGTCAAAGAGATTTTGGCTTAAATAATAAACCACATGTTCATTTCCATCATCGTCATCCTAAAATAACACCATAGGAATAATAGTATCAGTTGCAGCAAAGTATAATAAATAATCACGTCAATAATAAGGGGGATGCAGTAGAGGAGCATTGATAAGCGTGTCTTTCAAAGAATCAAAGGATTTTTGGGCAAATTCATCCCAAATGAAAGGGATCTCCTTCTTAAGAAAGCGAGTAAAACCCTTGGCGAGTTCGGCGTAGTTAGTAACGAATCGACGAAGAAAGTTAGCCTTTCCTTGCAGGGTTTGCAATTGCAGCAATGAGGTGGGGGGGGGGTAAGTTGACAATAGCCTCAAATTTTAAAGGATTGATTCAGATACCTTCGCGGGACACCAAAAAACCCAAGAGTTGACCAGATTCATCACAAAAAAACGCACTTGTGTAGATTGAGACAGATGTTATAATGTCGACATTATAGAAAAATGGATCTTAAGTGGTTCGGATGGTCATGATGCTTAGCAGAATGTGCTGATAAGTCATCAAGGTAAGGCTGAAAAATGTGTTGAATATCATGAAACACATAAGACATTGCTCTCTAGAAGGTAGCGCCAACATCTTTTAAATCGAAAGGAAGACTCTTATAGGCAAAAGTGCCCCATGGAAACATAAAGGCCGTCTTATGGTGATCAACATGTGAAATTTTGATCTGGTTGTAGCCAGAAAAACCATCCATAAACGAGAAAATCTCACTCCTAGCACACTCATCAATGATTTTATCGATAAAAGGAGTGGGATAATTGTCTTTTGGACATGCGTGATTGATGTCGCGATAATCAACATTGACACAGATCATGCCTTGCTTTTTAGCAACAGGAAAAATGTTGGACACCCAATCTGTCAATGGGATTGGATAGAAAAAACCAGCTTTCAAAAGATTTTCCACTTCTGCTTTAATAGTAGCAACCTTTCAAGGACGCACAAGGCGAAGCCATTGGCGAACAAACTTTGCACCAAGATAGGTAGGTATTTCATGCACCACTATTGCTGGATCAATACCAAGAATTTCCTTGTATGACCACATGGAGACATCTCGAAATTACTTGAAAAGTTAAGTGTAAACCCTGATCTCATCGGGAGAACAGGACATCCCAATATGAATTTTCTCAACAATTCCAGGTTTAATGGAAATTTCAAGAGGCATAGTAGCAGTAATATTTCCCATATTACGCTTAGATAGGGATTGGTGCACCAAAACAGGTGTTTGAAGTGGATGCGTTGGGCAATGAGAAACAAATTCTTCATGACACGAAGGCATATCACCCAGGTTGGGAAGAAATGAAGAACAATGATGGAGACCGTTTCAAGGGGTTTCATCCAAAGACATAAACTCAACGATACTCTCGTTGGTGGGGAATGTCTCGTTCAAAGGATCCTGGGAATCCTAAGAACCAAGCTAAGGATTACAGACACACTGTTAGGGCACTCAATACAGAGCGTACCAAAACTGGATGGAGTAGAAATAGAAGGTATATCAGTAACTTCTTTCTCCACCATCTGCTTTTGTGGGGTTTGATAGTCCTTTGTCTGAGTAGCAATTGAAATAGGGGATGAACCTTGCATCATGAAAACTTGGGAACCAGAGGAGGAAGAGGATTGTGGTTGGTCTACCAACTGGAAAAGTTTCTTCCAAAATAGTCGGAGTCCCTTTCAATAAGCGATTAAATTCAAAACATCGGGGAAAATCCTTGGTGTAATGATCTTCCTCACAGATGAGGCAAGAATATTTCAGCTTTCTCTTAAAAGCATCATCAACAGATGATTTAGGTGGATCTTGTTTTGGGGTATCGGTTTTAGCTTTAGCTTTACCATTTTTCTCACCTTTGGAGGCCTTATCTGTTGTGGTAGACTGAATAACATGTACCTTGCAGGTTTTAGCAAGATTTGACGAATTTTTCGAAGGATTATTGGAACCAGTGTTTGAAGTAGATTTCTGCTTCGAAGAAGCCTTAGTGGAATTCTAAGACACTGAACCAATTACACCATCAACAGGTGGTACATGTTGTAGATCTAACCCATAAATATTATAGATCTGATATGAAAATATAAGATAATAGAAATAAACCCAAGAAATAAGATAGAAATGCTTCTTTATTATCAAACCCTTAAGGTAGGGTAACACCATACGTTCACTCCTTAAGGAAGGAGAACACTCCACAAGCCATATGCTTGTTCATACAATAGTTCTTCACAATATTTTTCTTGACTTGGAGTCTCTAGCCTCTATATAGGCCTCATACATACAATGCCATGGATCATTACCATGGTTCCCTCATACCATCGACTAATACCATGGGCCCATTACATTATTACTAACTAATTGTAGTCCCTTACATGATATGGGTTAACCACCTTATTTATTACTATGGCCCATCCCATTATTACATTATTACCTTGGGTAACTCCCTTGGTACTCCATATTATCCCCCCTAGGTATATAACATTCCACCCCCCAAAGCATGTTTCGTCCTCGAAACATGGGAAGAACACAAATGATAAGATCTACTCAAAAGAGTAGTCCACTGATACCATGCACATGCATCTAGCCATCCAAGAGAAAGGTGAACCCTCGATCTCGTTGGTGCCTCGCTCGCTTGATATGGAAGTTGACCGTGGTAGTGCTTATGTGTTGATGTGTAGTAGGTGGATCTTTGCTCCTCGCTATCCGTCATACAGGGGTTGTGACTACTTGGTTTCCATCTTGATGGATGTCTTGCAGGGTGATGTGGGTGATGATATGTTGAAGTTTTAACCCACAATGTCTTTTTCTTTAATTCACCCTGTTGTGGTGCCTATTGTGATGTCTTCTTTTCCAATATGACTTCAACCACTACGCCCCCATTTGATGTACCTGTAACCTCTTCTGCTTCAGCCACTGTTTGTGTTTGATTGTCAATCATCAAAGGCTCATCATCTGATATGTCGGTCCCTGGAACATCTTCTACTTCAGCGTCCTTGGACTCTACCTGTTGATTAATGGAAATATCCTGTAATGTAATTTTCTTCTTTTTATACCAGAGCTTTAGGAATTTCTTCTGTACATTAATATTGATAGTACCCACTGATTCCATCCAAGGGTATCCCAAAACAACATCCATGTTATCCATATCTGAAGCATAAAAATCACCATGCAACACATACTTAGCCATAGAAAGCTTCAAATCCTTATAAATCTGAACATCCTCCTCATCCACTTGTGTTTTTTCAATGTGTTTGGCCGGAACTTGCAATTTTTTTGCCAAATGAACATTGATAAAATTATGCTTGCAACTAGGATTTATAGACACAACGATCTTCTCCTTCTGAATCAACCCATGAACCTATAATAAGGATATTCCAGTAGGAAATAAATCCACATGTTTCCCCTTATCTTGTTTTCTAGCCTGAGACCATTTGTCCATAAGGAGTTTTTCCAATTCTTCATTCGAAAATTTGGACAAGTCTTTGATGCCAAGTGAGTTCCACCATATGGCAGCTTCTTCTTTCAAACCAATTGGTACTATAGACTTCCAACGTACCCCAAATATGCTCTTTAGTTCTTGTATGAATTCTTCAATAGTAGGACCATTATCATTCCCTGTAAAAAATTCCTTGCTAGAAGCCATGAAGGTTTGGAAAAAATTCACTTACTTGGCAAAAATTTGAAATTGTCATAGTTTAGTCAATATTGCTCAGAATCCCTATTATAACCTATTTTTAGAAATGGAACACTCATTCTGCATCTACCCATGTGATAGAAATCCTGATCCAGGCACTAGAATTCCAGATCTGCGCTACTACTCTCCCGCCGTCACCTAAAATTTCTGAAAAAAGAGCTGATTTTCAATCAACGATATCTCCCTCATCCGGACTCCAATTCGACTGATTGTTTTTTTGAAATTAGGTATTTTTTCACAAAGATTTTAGATCTACAATTAGATCTTGCAGATCTTGCACCAGGACGTCCAAATCTACGCCGCAAACTCGCTGCCCTGAAAAATTGTCTGCAACCCACTGATTTTTAGATCAGCAATATCTCCTTCATCCGAACTCCAATTCAGCCGATTTTTTTTTTTGAAATCGGGTATTTTTCCACATAGAATCTAGATCTGCAATCATATTTTATAGATATTGCACCAAAATGTACAGATCTGATCTAAAACTTGACGCCCCTGAAATCCTACAAAAAGTAAAAAAAATTCTCCACTTTTTTGCCCAAGAAAGTGCTCCGATACCACTTGTTGTAGATCTAACCCATAAATATTATAGATCTGATATGAAAATATAAGACAATAGAAATAAACCCAAGAAATAAGATAGAAATTCTTCTTTATTATCAAACCCTTAAGGTAGGGTAACACCATACATTCACTCCTTAAGGAAGGAGAACACTCCACAAGCCATATGCTTGTTCATACAATAGTCATTCACAATATTTTTCTTGACTTGGAGTCTCTAGCCTCTATATATGCCTCATACATACAATACCATGGATCATTACCATGGTTCCCTCATACCATTGACTAATACCATGGGCCCATTACATTATTACTAACTACTTGTGGTCCCTTACATGATATGGGTTAACCACCTTATTTATTACCATGGCCCATCCCATTATTACATTATTACCTTGGGTACCTCCCTTGGTACCCCATATTATCCCCCCTAGGTATATAACAGTACATCGGGAGACATTGAGGCTGCCAGATCTAAAGATGGTCTTGGAGCATCATGCAACATCTCATATAACATGCCAGATTGTGAATAGACTAAGTCTAGATACTGAGCACGTGCAATAGCTTGTTCTTCAGTAACACATCCACCCATAACTATATCCTTCGAAATCTTGTTAACTAATTATCTTGTGAACCATTCAGTCAACAAATCATCAACAATTTTGAATTTGATGAGGCAACGCCGACGTATCCATTCATGGATATGATCGGAAATGTGGGTTGCAGTATCTTTCTTAAGGGATGTGAGAAAATGAGTGCTACTTTCATACCAAACTGACAATTGGAAGTGGGTGAGGAAGGCCATAGCTATAGAGTTAAAGTCAACATAGGTAGCTCGAGGCAACTCAATATACCATTTTGCGGAAACACCTGTTAAGGTTCTCTGAAAGAGGCGAAGACGGATAGAATCATCAACATATGAATTGGAGGAGCACCATAGGTGATATGTCATCACATGGGGTTGTGGGTCCTCTTTATACTTCCCTTCAAATTTAGGGAAATCACTTGGATTTTCCCCCCCAGGTAGAACTAACTGAAACCTGACCTGAAATAGTCAGTTGTACCAGAAGGGTCGGTTGCAATGACGTTACAAGTTGCAATGGAATCTTAGGTTGAATAAGAACTGACTTAATAATAGTTTGTACAAAAGTTTGAGAGGTCGCGTTTGGAATGAACGAACCGGAAGTAGGCATGGCATTCAAAGACCAAATGGGATTCTGATACAAAGATGAAGCGTTAGGATTTATTGAAATTAACTGAGCTAGGGTTGTATAACCAGGTGGAAGCATCAGTCCATTGGTCTCAGGAAGTGTGTGAGATGGGACTCTTCCTGTAAAAGGAAAACCTTCTGGAGGAAATTCATACCCTTGTTCATCATTGACATGAGGAGTATGAGTAGTGGAAACTTTCGAATGACCTAGAAAAGAGGCTGGGATCTCACCCTCTGACTCCATAGATGGAAACAATTGGTGTCAAGGAATTCGAGATGTGCGAGGAGATAACTCCAAAGGGATACCAGGTCAATTGTAAGGATTGTAAGGACACTGAGGAGATATCACAACATAATCGAATAACAGATTCAACGGATGAATAAAAAGCCTCTGCAGACTCTCAGGGGTCTGTATAGGATTATCAAGGGTCTCACGATCATATTCTTGAGGTGACCAAGAATCCGATGAAGGTGGATGAGAAGAAAAGTGTTGGATACTTGGAATAATCCCAAGTTAGAAACCTTGATCTTCAAGTGACTGAGGAAGCTTCGGATGAACTCCTTGGGGGTACCCAACATTATCATTCAATGAAGGGGAACTATGAGATGGAATCAATGGTTCATCCACGATGACTTCCTCTCAAGAGCAAAAAAGGAAAGGAGGGCCATTGAGGGCTTATTAACAATAACAGGGAGTTACTCAATATTGGTCGATGAAGCAACTGCTTGGGTTCAACATATTTATCGTGGGCAATTATTTTTAGAATTTGAAACAAAGACTTTTCCTTTTCATGTTTTAAGAGTCGAGAAAAGGATGAAAAAGGTGACTCTAGTCCCTTTCGTGAGTTTAGCGAGCTTGAAAGGATAGGTGCTCAATGATCTTTTCAAATTTAAGGAGTCATAAAAGATCAAAATGACCACTCAGGTAACTCTAGGCAAAAGGAGTACCAAGTAATCATGAACTACAATATACACCTCAACAAATAAATTTACTAAGGACTTGACATACGTGCAAGAAGTCTCCCCGAATGCTATGTTCAGTGTATCATGTTTATAGGGCGGAAAAATCAGCTTCCTATGGATAAAGGTTTGCAACCTATGAGGGTCTCCCTTTATATACTTGATGGTATGAGGAGCACAAGTTCATGATAGTGCTGTCTAATGCAAGAGTGAATGACATAAACTAAGTTTTATAAACGTTGAAACATGTCTGTAGCCTAGAACAATAAGTATGAATGTTAATGTTTCGAATGCTCGTTAGATTAATTGATAGATTTTAAAGTTAATCTTGAAATTATGTTTCGATTTCAAGGCCTTAACGATGTCACCTATTCCTAAAATGCAACTAAATGATGAAATGAATTCCTTTCATTCGATGAAGGCTACCTATGTAGGGAAGAGAAACACCCAAATCATGCATCGAACAAGAAACAATGCATCAATGACAATTTTCCAATGCTAAATTCCAAACATGAAATTTAATCTTTCATATGATAAAAAAATGCAAATGCTAAAATAAAAATCTTAGAGCAATCTACCTTAAGATATAATGATGATTTCTTTTTCACTTTAATGCAATCTAGTGCAAAAGAGAAAAAGATAATGCAAACAACTTAATAATCATGAAAATATCTTTCACATTAATGATTTTGAATGCAAAAAATGCTTCGAAAAGTATGTAAAAGATAAACACTTTCGCTTTCACTTTTCGAAACACAAAATTCAAAGCAAATATTTCCTTTCAGTTCAATTGAAACAAACAATTTTGTAATCTATTGCTTGCCAAAGGGAACTAAAGCGAATTTCAAATCATCTACTCAATTCGACACTAATGAAAACAACTTAATACCCAAGAACCAAAAGTGATTTTCAAAAGATGCCAAACATAAAAAGACTCCTTGAACAAGAGCAATTGATCTCTGAAGAGAAGACCAATGAGTGAATGAAGGATGACCTAGAAGTCCTAAAATCCTAGAAGGCAAGTCAAGCTCCAAACACACTTAAACAAAATCAAGAGGTAATTGTAATCAGATAAACATGTCAAGCAAGACAAGAACACTAAAATCACACTGGTAAACCACTGACAGAAGGAAAAAACTGAAAACAAGAAGACGAACCCTAATTTTCTTTAACACTTGATATCATCGCACCTGTTAAAAGAAAATTAGCAATCATCGCTACTGTAATCAACATATCCACGATGTCATCATGACTGTAAGAGACAAACCTCTATGGTCGAGAAAGATAAAGAAAAAACAAAAAATCCTCAAGAGTAGCACAAATCAAGAACCTTCAAGCTATTACTAGAAGGTGAAAATAGTTACAGACAAGCAAACAAGTCTGGGGTTGGACGGTTGGTCAAACTCATCACAAAAACATGGTAAAGGATTGGATGGATAGGATGATAGGCTCCCTAGTATAATTTCCATTTTGTTGTCTAGGTAAATCATCTCTGCATATAGAGATGATCCCCCTAGCCCAATTAGTGGGTCTAGCAACCGAAGTGACAATCTACTAGACACTTTTCTAAGTTGCAATTGAAAAGAGAGACGAAAAAGATGGCCCATCTCGTTCTAATGCTATCACGATCTCCTTTGTTGAAGACCTTGAATCACTCTCACCATGAGCTCGTTCTTGCTACTCTTAGTGTTTATGCACCTGCACAAGAGATCAAGACACAACAAGGCATGCAAATACAAATAGCATATTCAAAAGCAACCTACTTAACTGATCAAGGAATGTTAAGCTAAATGATACATGAACATACACATTTAGGGAAAATGAACTAGCTGTTGTATATTAATAGAAAATATGGGGAAGCATACAACTAATCCTTGATGTTGATAGGCTCTTCTTTAATAAATATCCAAGTCCAAGCTAATATCTCCAAGCACTCCTTCTCCAAGCCAAATGAATAGCATTGTTACACAAAAATATCGTCACCTTGATTATTTGCAGTCGGTGTCGGCCTATCATTACCTATACCAGCTTCCTAAGCAAGTCTTAAACCTCAGCTCTTCAAAACAAGCTTGAGAAATGAGAGAAAGACATCAAAAAAGCAATGTAACTCTGGTTCTGCACTTTCTCTTACTTTTGCCTGCGGGCCCGCACCTTTTGTTCAAGTTATCTGCGTACTTATACGCTCTGTATGTAAAGGGGAGGGTGCGTACCCCTGTAAAAGTCAAAAGGCGCAATCTTTATCTTAAAAAACTCATCTTGGGTTAATTCTAGAGTTTTCTAGAAGCATTTGTTACGTGGATTGTTCGCTCCAAGTGGTTCATGCATCCCATCATAGGAGGAACTAATCCCTTGTTGAGAGGAGCTATCCCTTTGAAGGAGGACTCTATCCTTTGAAGGAGGAGCTGGTAACTGATCTCCATTGCACTATAAATTGAGGCATTGGGTCAGTGGCCAGAGAGGTTAGAAGCTGAACTTTTGAGGGTAAATGCTAGTGCAATCAAGACTTCCTATTTGAGCTTAAGAGGAGAGATCACATACCTTTTTGGCCCCATTAGGGAGTGAGTGAAGCTTGTCAAAGTAGAGGAGACTTCTTGTTGGACCCTAGAAGGAGTTTGTACAGCGTCAAGACAAAGGTTGTAAGGTTCTTTCCTTTTGAATTAATACAATCAAGCTCATTTTTCTCAACAAGTATCTTATGCTATTTGTTTCATGGACTCCTTGACTTTCATGTTAAATATGTTTTACAATATTGGATATTCAGGTGTTATTTAATTGTTTGCCTTGTTTGTGCTTGCAGGTTTGCGACAAAGGAACTTACTTGGATCAAAGAAGTGAAGGCATCTCCAAACTTGCGTTCGACATGAGGTAGGCCCTTAAACACATTTGTTTGCCATTATTTATAAAGCACATTTAGAGAAAGATAGTGTCTGGTTGGTTTGTTTGTCATTAGGTCTTCATTAGATTCTAGTAAGGTCTGTCTTGTCCGCAAGATCGACTCATTCCGCGTGACAGTGGGGAGACATTGAGCTGTAGTCACGTGGAGTATAGGCGATGAGGGGCAGGATCCTTGAGGTACCAAGCCTCTTGGATTAGACCTTGCTACAAGAGCCCCGATGAGGAGTAGCAGGACTAGCTGAGTGGGTAGAGACGGATGTGGATGGAACGGCAGAGAGAGCTACAGTGCAAAGATAGTCTTAAGACAGTGTAGAGCTAGTAGGCTGCAGCCATGTGAGAGGCACAGGAGTGTTGCACCAGTACAAAAAGGCATAGAGAGGTGTGCAACAATGCGAGATGCAGGGAGTTGTTGCAGCAATGTAGAGGTTAGAGAGGGAGAACTTGTCAGTTGCAAAGGGAGCTTCAGCATCAGTTGGTGTTTCTAGCCCAATACAGAGGTTAGTTGGGAGATCAGTGACTTACTTCTTAGTAACTAAGTTGCAGTGCAGTAGTGGGTAGCATGTGTAGGTTTTAACCCTAAATAGAAATTACCTGCATACGAATTCTAAAACACAAAAAAAAACAATGCGAGAGCATAACACATAAAACACATATAGATAGATATTTTTCCCTTGATCCCAAAACCAGGGCTATCAACTTGATTTTTCATTATATTCCTTTCAATGTTACAATACATATTATACATGCCGAAGCATCCAATACCATGGATTGAAAATCATCACGTCAAAAACCATGTGCGAAAACCATGTGCAAAACCATAAGTAGGTCTGTGCAACCTAATATAGGGTCCAATTTTTTATTTTTTTTCACGAGACGTTGCCCTGCACCCCTTAGAGGGGGGCTACCTACCCCCCTCAAACCCCTCAGATAGGGGGAGCCACCATCCCCCCTGTGACCCCCCCACTGCATAATCAGTACAATCAAGAGGGGGCTCTGCCCCCCCTCTAATCCCCTGATTCGCTACATAGGCTAATCGTGGAAAGAATATAACACAACCCAACATTCTCCCACTTGTTGTTTTCTTTCAACAGGTGGCCACAGGAGAGCTTAGTCATTTATCTAGCCCTGTAATGCCCATTATTTCTCTACACCAAGAGAACTTCTTAGAGCTTACAAATGTTGTCAATGCATCTGTAGTATTCTTCAGAGTCTCCACCTCTACCAACAACACCTATTTTTCTTCTATCATATCCCTCACAAAGTGATATTTAACATCAATGTGTCTTTTCTTCGAATGATAAGTTGGGTTCTTTGCCAAGAAAATTGCTCTTGGCTGACATAGTCTATCCTTATAGCTACCTATACTAACCCTATACTTGAACACAATCTATGCAACAAAACTTCTTCCTTTCTTGCATAAGTGGTTGCAATGTATTTTCCCTCTGTAGTTGCTAGTGCCACTATAGATTATTTCTTACTCATCCAACTGACTGCACCTCCAAATAGGTTAAACACATACCCATTTATAGATATTCTCTGATCTAGATCTCTAGCCCAATCTACATCAACAAAGACATGAATATCCAACACTCTGTCCAATATTGGTCTTCCTTTGTAGCACAAGCCATAATCACTAGTGCCACACAAAGACCTAAAAACCCACTTCACTACTGTCCAATGTTCCTTCCCTCATTTTGACATAAACTTGCTCAATACTCCCACTGCATGTGAAATGTCTGGTCTCATATACACCATCACATACATTAGGCTACCAGATGCACTTGCATATGGAACATGGGACATGTCCTCTTCCTCTTCTTGTGTCTTGGGACACTGTTCAATAGATAACTTTACACCTACAGGAATAGGAACTTTCACCGGTTTAATATCCTACATATTAAACCTCCATAATATTGTCTTGACATACCTCCTCTAGTTTAACAAGAGCTTCCTCTTTATCTAATCTCTTTTAATTTCCATACCCAAAATGTAGTTTGTAGCACCAAGTTCTTTCATGTCAAATTTGGAGGACAATTGGGTTTTCAAATCCTGCATAATTTCTTTTTCATTTTAAACTAGCAGCATGTCATCCACATACAAGACCAAATAAATAACATGGTCACCTATTAATGTAAAATACACATTGTGATCTGCTTTGCTTTTCGTGAAGCCAAGTCCCCGTATAAATGTATCAAATTTCTGATACCACATCCCTGGTGATAGTTTTAACCCAGACAAAGACTTCTTCAACTTGCATACCAGTTCTTTCTTACCCTTCACCGCAAAGCCTTTAGTTGCTTCATGTAGATCTCCTCTTCCAAATCCCCACGACGAAATGTTTTCTTCACATCCATCTGTTCTACCTCAAAATCAAAAGTAGCAGCAATAGATAAAAGTAATCTAATAGAAGCTACCTTGGAAATAGGAGAAAAAATATCACCAAAATCAATTCCTGGCACCTGGGAATAACCTTTTGCTACCAACTAAGATTGGTATTTCTCCACCTTTTCTTATGCATTTGTCCTCCTCTTGAGCACCCATTTGCTCCAATGGGTTTCCTTCCAGCTGGCAACTCCACCAAATCCCAAGCTTCATTTTTGTGCAAAGATGCCATTTCATAAACCATGGCCTCTTTCCAGAGTTTTCCAACCTCTAAATCTACTACTTCCTTCACAATTCTGGGATCATCATTAGTAATAGATAAAGACAAATTTGAACAGAAAGAAGATGGAATATACCTTTTTGGTTGCCTTCTTTCTCGAATTGATCTTCTCACACTCGGAGTTTGTGGCTCTTCATATTCTGATTCCTCCTCTTCCGTAGAGTCTGATTCTTCCTCCTTGAGATCAAACTCTATCTTCGTAGGTTCCTTTGGTTGGAATTCATGTTTAATAACATCTTTTACCTCTTTGAACATCACATCTCAGTTGTCCAAAGCTTATAACCCTTTAAACCATCCTTATACCCAATAAAGATGGACATTTCAGATTTACTATCCAACTTGGTTCTTTTCTCCTTAACATGTATATATGCATCACATTCAAATACCCTCAGATGTGAAAGAGAGGGTTTTTTACCAGTCCATACCTCTTGAGGAGTCGTATCCTCCAATGTCGACGAAGGTGATCTATTGACCATGTAACATGCTATCTCCACCACCTCTACCCAGAATTCATATCCTAACCTGGCACCACTGACAATGCTTCTTGCCCCTTCCATCAGTGTCTTGTTCATTATTTCTGCAACTCCATTTTTCTTAGGTGTGTATGTAGTAGTCTTCTACTGCAATATACCACACTTCTTACATAATTCTTCAAATTCCTTGCTGCAAAACTCTCCACCATTACCTGACCTCATCACCCTTATCTTTTTCTCTATCTAGTTTTCTACTAGAGCCTTAAATTCTTTAAACCTGTCAAAGACTTCATATTTCTTCTTAAGGAAATATATCCATGTATTCCTTGAGAATTCATCTATAAATGATACATAGTACATAGACTTACCCATTGATGGACCCTTTACAGGTCCAAACACATCACTGTGCAGAAGCTCTAATATTTGTTTTGCCTTCTTACCACCAAAGGGGAAACTCACCTGATTCTGCTTCCCATATACACAATTTTCATATAAATCAAAATCCACAGAGCTATTAGTCATACCTTCTACCATACCTTTACCATGAAGTACTCGAAGGCCCTTCTGTCCAATATGCCCAAGCCTTTGATGCCATAGCATGGTATTTTCTCCAGAGACCACTAGATTTTCTGCTCCACTTTTAGGAACCACAGAACTGTTGCACCCATCAATAATAGTGCTACTTTGTAGCTTGTACAGAGCTCCAATCCAAACTCCACACATCAATACCATTGCTTTGTGAACCATCTTGTGGGTATCTTTCTCGAACACATTTTTTACACCTGCATCATCCATCTTGCTAACAAAAATTAGATTTATAGCCAATGCAGGAATATGCAAAAGACCTAGAAGAGTTCTAACCCTTCCACCTTGCAAATTCAAATTTAGTTTTCCACGACCAACAATTCTAGCATTCCTGTCATCCCCCAAGAAGACATCACCACCATCACATTTCCCATACTCGTAGAACCACTCTTTATGGGAAGTGAAGTGAAGGGATGCACCTGAGTCAATCAACCTTGCCTCATGATCTACATGTCTACTTGAAGAAGCCAATTACACATCCCCACCTTCATCTGAGGTGGTTTTCACCTCTGTAGAAGGATCATCATTAGATCCCTTTCCTTTCTCGAGAGCTTTAGATTTACAGTCCCTTTTGTAGTTTCATTCCTTTCCGCATTTCTAGCACACCACTTTTATGGGTCTTCCTTGAGATTTAGATCTCCATCTAGATTTAGATCTCCCACTCGATGAATTATTTTTGTTTCTGTTATGGGACCATCCTTGTATAGACAAAGCATCACCATTATGGCTCTCCATATTTTTCTATCTCATCTCCTGTTACACAGTAAGTTATCATCGACTCTACATTCATTGATCTCAGATACTGCTGGTCCATGTTATTGACATTTGTGTTGTGTCATGTTGCCAATTATGTGTCATTACCTTCCTTGCAATCTCAGGAAGGATGTATCAATTTATCATCCCTGAAGAAGACCCCTTTTTACCTAAGTTTCTGGGTCATTGCGAGTCAGAAGTTATCCCTCTCACACAGATGGTCAAGTTAACAATAGCCATAGCAAAGTTGTTTCTCTATCCCTATGTTGCACCCGCAATGAGCTAGATTTGGCAAGTTTGTAGACAACTCATCGAAACATTGAGATGAAATTACTTCATGGGATGTCCTAGGGCTGGTTCTTGGGTTAGCTGAGCTCGCCTCACTCCTCTGGGATAGTTGTTCCACCTTTTGTGAAACCTCCCTAAGAGATAAGTTTTTCCTTCCTTCTCTTATGGGACCTCTCCCTCCTATAAATATCTCCTCCATGAATGATATCATCTAGCTTGGATGTAACTGGATGATTGGTAGATGTAATTTGATAGTTAGAAGTTTCTAAGAGAGGAATAGAGTTAGAGAGTGTTATTAGAGTGTGGAAGTAGCCTCATTTGTATTTTGATTTGAGAGATGTTTGACTACAGTTGTCTTCAGATCTTTCTAACATAAACCATTTTGGACAGAAGAGAGAGTCATATGTTCCCTTGGGAGATGGTTCACAAGTAAATGCTAATGGAGACATGCCAACAGGACCCTTCAAGGAGGTTTACAATGTCAAGGCTCGGTTGTAAGTTTTACTTTGATTTATATTAATACAAATCAATAGCTTGTTTCCTATATCGTGCGTTAAATTGTATGTTGATAGCTTGAGTTTCCTTGACTCTTCAAGTAGATTCTTTGGTCATTTTCTATTGCATTTTTGGTGTTTCTCTACATGTTGTTTTTAGGTATGAGCGACTAGAAGAACATGAGCTGGAGCAACACGAAGAGGACTTCATCGAACGTCAAATTGAAGGTAGACATTCATAACACCAAATTCCTAAGGAAAATTTCTTTGGTATTGTATGTGCAGTGACTAGACCCACTCTAGGGCTAGAGGGGTTGCCTTTGTCCATAGAGGAAACTTACTTGTGTCACAAGTTGGTGACTCTGTTGGGGACTTGTCTTTTGTCTTTTGTGTTTATTGGCTTTGTTGGTTTATTGTCTTCCCTATTGTTTGGTTAGCATAATTTATTCTAGAAGATGTTAGATTACTTCTATAGCCTTCCCACCCTTCTGAGTGATAGACTTTCCCCTTCTCCAGTCCAACTTTCATTTTCTGCTTTTGATTCTGGGTCATTTCTCTTTATTTCCTAAGAGTCACGAAGTAGTCGCGTCTTAGTTGTCTTCTGGGTTGCACCTTTTACTGTACGACGCGAATAAGTTGTTTAACAGTGGCAATGAGGCCTGAAATCAGCTTGGCGCAGCTAATTGATGTACTTTCATCACAAAGTCGCAAAGTGCTTGGTTAGGGAGGTGCAGCAATTTGTTGTCAGTGCATGTTGCTAGTGTTTTACTTGTGATGATTCCTGTAAGTTTTAAGTTTTGAGGTTTGTTTGGTTAATCAGCCAGTGTGTTCTATCCTCAGAGCTTGTTTTTATCCTCTTTGTTGTGTCAAAAGTGTTGGTTGTTAAGATTTTTGATTCCGGTTTTCAAGTCTTTTCAAATCCTCCCTCTTGAACTGTGTGACCTAAATACCCTAGGGTTTCTCCACTACTTGTTTTTCTTGCATCACTCATTCATTGAGATATTTAGACTCTACTTGGTATAATCTCTCTCATTGTTTGAGGCTTCTTCTTTTTCATTGTTTTTCATCCTCTTGATTGGTGTGTGGCATTTGGTCACTGAACTTCCTTCTCTTGTTTGTTCGGTCTCCTTCTTTCGCTTGGCATAGTTTGCTTTGCTTCCGAGTCAATGAGATAGTTTTATAGTTTTGTAAAAAAATATTATTTCGAGTCTTTGATTCATTTGTGCATGTATTTTCTTATCATTTATTCAAGAAAACCAAAAAATTGCATTCATCTTGTATTAAGGTTTGAAAGATGATTTTTGCATTAGTAGATTCTTGAGATTAAGACATTGAAAAGCAAAAAGTGTGTTTCTCCTTTTCTTGTTCGGATTTCTTGCAAGTTTGAGTAAATGGTGAAGTGTTCCTTTTTATTTGATTTGTTTGCTTGTTTTCCATTTATTTTTTATGCATTGAACGTCTCACTCTTCCTTAGCTAGTTGTTCATCCAACAAGAATTGTATTTTTTCGCATTTATTTGCATTCTAGGAGTGTTAAAGATACATTCGATAGGGCCTTAAAATCGAGACTTAATTCAAGATTAAATGTTAAAATTTATTAAATGAACTTAAAAATACATTGGAGCCTAATGCTCACACATCTAGAGGTCTAGGCTAGAGATGTGTTCCAACGTCGTTAAACCTAGTCCCTATTGTTTTCACTAAGGTTGGGTGATTCCTCCTTTTGGATACAATAGATGCTAGTATGAATTTTTTCTTCCTGTACAGTCGCATATATATTGGGAGACCCCACTAGGTTATCATCCTATTATCTATAGGAAGATGAGCCTAATGCCTTATGAGTCATAACGCATCGAACGCAACATTCAGGAAGATTGACTGTCGTACGAGAAGTCCTTGGTCATTTATCTTTCATTTTATTACCAAGGTATAAATGCAGTTTTATGATTTGTCTGGTAAACCTCTTGCCTAGAATTCCAGAGTGGTCACTTTCATTCCTTTTCGACTCTTTAAAAGTAAAAGGATCATCTAAGCTTGTCCTTTTAGGCTCATTAAACTTTGAAGGTGACTAGAGTCACCTTTTGTCCTTTTCTCGGCTCTTAAAACATGAAAAGGAAAAGTTTTGTTTCAATGTTCTAAAATTAACTTCATGCCAAACATTCCTGGTAACAATTGATTTCTTTAGTGATTCTTTAGAGTTGATTCCAATGGCAACATTTCCAGAGTCTACCAGTCAACGGTTTCCCTCAGAAGGTAATCCTGGTACTTTTCCTTCCTTCGGAGATGTTGGTGCTCCTTATATGGCAGCATTGTCCCTCCCTCGGTTAACCATTAGTTTACCTATTTGGTTATTTTCAACTTCAGTAATCCCAAGTGTCTCAACTCTGGTCCCGAAATCTCCTTCATTCAAATCATTCCATGATGATTCTAAGGTTGACCCCTCACCTTCTTCCCCTGTTTCTTCACCTTCCTCTTCTACTTCGCCTGGTGAAAGTTTCAAGTCTCGTAACCAGGAGGCTAAGAAGAATAAGAAGAATAAGAAGAAGACGAATAAGAAGAAGTCAACTAAATGAGGGGCCAACCATATAGATGTTACTCCAAATGCAGCTCCTATAGACAAACCTTTTGCTCTTCCACGGAAGGTCAAATTCCCTTGTAGGTTGTGTAAGAGTGACCATCCCCTCTGAGACTATCCTGGCATTCCCAAACTCTTAGAGGTATGGTCTCAACATATCGATCGACCATCCTCATCAACCTTTGGAGTTCATGTCGATGCTACACTCTTGGCTAGCGATGGTAAGAATAAATGGAAGATTAGATTCTCCTGTAGGTTATGTGAAGGAGACCATCTTCTTCACCTTTGTCCTCATATGGATACAACCTCCAAAGTTTTGGAAAACCTTACAACTTCTCACCTCAACTCCCTGTTGGTTATCAGAGGCTTCCTTCTAACCCTCCCCTAGTTGGTAAAGAGATTGACTTAGATTCATCTCTTACCCACCCTGCTCTTCATAAGCCTGACTCTTTTGTGTCTGTTCCCAACCAACCATTGGTCAAAGAGAGTGTTGACTTGGTTTCACCACCAGTTTCTCACCCTTTTCTGGAAGAGCATAATGATCATAATGCTCATGTTCTTCTCATCTCTTCAGATTCTCCTGAATCAATGAGTGAAACTCCTATCTCGGTTGCTGAGGAGCATCCTTCTTCTATTCTTGCTGAATATGGGGGCAATCATATGATACCCCCACCAAGTAGTTCTGTCATTTCCTTCAATTGGAGTCACTTGACTGTTTTCCACCTCCCATCTTATATACCTTTCCAGATCATAGTACACACCTATAATATGATAGTACCTGGCACTCTATTGGATAACTGTGTGTCTATTAGCATCATGTCTTCCAGTACTTGGAAAGCTTTGGGCTCCCCACAACTTGTGCCTATCACCCAAAATCTATTGGCTTTTGACGGAGGAACCAGTTAACCCTTAGGGATCCTTCCAAAGTTCCCTATTATTTTGGGTGGTAAAACCCTCTATATAGATGTTATGGTCATCCAAGGTGTGTTAGATTTCAATATTCTCCTTAGACGCGACTATATTTATGTCTTGGGAGCTCTTGTTTCTTCACTTTTCCATGTGGTTTGTTTTCCGCATGAAGGAATAATTGTGACTATTAATCAATTGTCGTTCATTGGTCACTAGGTACCTCCTTTGCAACCATCATCCCCTATCAGTTCTTGTTTGCAAGCAGTACCTTCCCCACCACAAGTCAATTATGTGGCTACCAATTCCATCTCTGCATCTGTTGATGATCACATAGATGGTCTCGTACATCATGTACTGGGGGCATTGGAACCTAATATATCGTTGATACCCAATGGCATGTATTACTCTTAGAGCATTATCCTTCCATCCAGCGAAGACCTATTAGGGGCCATGTTCTTGTATGGCCCATGAATAGGGTTTAGAGCATAGTTCCTTGTCTTGTGTTAATCTTGTTAAAAAATGAAATAAGGGTTCAGAGCATAGTTCCTTGCCTTGTGTCAAGCTCATTAAAAACTGAAACAAGAGTAATGAGTATAGTTCATTTACTATGTCAACCTCATTAAAAAATGACACAACTACCTTTTCCAAATCGATTCTTTGATTAAGATCTCGTAACATTGTTACACAAAAAAATTGTCACCATGACTTTCTACAGTTTGTGTGAGTCCATCAACACTCATACATACCTCCTTTGCAAGTCTTGAGCCTCAGCTCTTCATGTCAAGACTTGAAAATGGGAGAAAGACCTTAAAAATATCTCAAATCCTAGTTTTGCACTTTCTCCTAGCATTGCCTGCAGTGCCGCATCCATTGGTCATGTTTCTTGCGAACCTGACCGCTCTGTCTATTGATTAATGGGTGCGAACCCCTGTAAAAGTTAAAAAGGCGTGAGTTCATTCTTAAAAACTCATCCTGGGTCACTTCTAGACACTTCTAGAAGGAATATTGCACTGCCAAGTCCGCTCCACTTTTGGTCATCCATTCCATAACTAAGGGAGGTAAATCCATGATATGAGCTGCTTATCCCATTGGAGGAGGAACTTATCCCTTCAATGGTGGACTTGCAACTTCCTCCATTTGCACTATAAATTCATGCATTGGGCTGGTTGTAGGGGAGGCTGAAAGCTGAAGATTCTTGAGGGTAAATGCTGGTGGAAACTAGACTTCCTTTCTGAGCTTGTGAGAGGAGAGATCACATACCTTTCATGTCATTTGGGAAGTGAGTGAGGCTTTTCAAAGTAGAGGAGACTCCTGTTGGACCCTGGAAAGAACTTGTGCAACACCAAGGCAAAGGTTGTAAGGTTATTTTATTCATAAAGTTAATACAATCAAGTTTGTTTTTCTCAATGAACTGTCTCTAATGGTTTATTTCATGAGCTGCTTGATCTTCATAATGAGCATGTTTTATTATACATAGGTATGCTTTGATGTGTGTTTGTTTGTGTATGCAGGTTATTAAAAGGGAACTGCTTGGAGTTATTGGGATAAAACTGCCACAAACAAGCGTTGGACCGAGGTAGGGTCTATTACACCTCTTAGTGTTCATTTATGAATTGAAACATGTTTAGAGAAAAGTAGATTTGCTTGTGCTCTTTGTTGCTAGATATCATTCGATACTGGGGAGATCGGTCTTGTCCGCAAGAACGATTTATCTGTCCAACAAATTGGCGACTCTGCTGAGGATATGGTTTGGTTTGGTTTTTGATTTGTCTGTGATTTTACTTGAAAAACTTAAGTTTTGGTTTCTGATTTTGCCTTGTTGTGTGTGAGTTTGGGTACTAGTTAGATCCTGGTTGGATTTTATTTTTTGAAATTTTGGAAGAGGACCGCACTCTCTGAGTTAGTTACAGTGCGGACCTCTTCGCACTGTTACAGTGTAACACAGAGCGGCACCGCACCTGGTTCTACTGGGGGCTTGCGGACCCTGTCAAAATTTTGAAAAACCTAAGATCCATCTACCCAGTTAGGTTTAGTTTTTGTCCATAGCTGTTAGTATATGCCCAGACCTGCATTTGTCTTGACAAAAGTTCCTTGTGAGTTAGTTTTCGCTGGCATTCTTGTTTGAAGTGATTTTCTAAGAAGTTTTTCCTGTTGGATTGATTTTTGCTTGGTCTTCATAGTAGCTCAGAGATCCAAAGCCTTAGAGCCTTAGATCACTCTGGTCTCTCTGGTCTTCTTGCTAAGTTTGACTAGCTTATGAAATCTATCTGTGAAAAGATCTAGATCCCATTTGTCTCTTTTACAAAACTTGGATTAAACTTGATTAAAAGTTTCAAATTTCATTTTTTATTAAAACATAATTTGATGTTTTTGATTAGTTTGTTGAGCTGAACAAGTTAATCCTTAGTTAGCTGAAAGACTAAGCTGAACATCCTCAAAAACATTTCAAGTTTCTTTTCAATCCATTTTTCGTTTAGATCTCAAGATTAGATCATAGTTTTGAGTTTTTCATAGAAATTATAGAAGCTTGTTGAAAAATTTGTTTTCAATATTTTTTTAGAGTTTTTCTAGAAATCTCAAAAGCTCTCTTAAAAGAATTGTTTATTCTTGGAGTTGTTGATTGTTGAAAAGCAAAGGGATTTCCCGTGAGTGTGATTCGTAGTCTAATTTTTAAAGTTCTTTGAAAAAGAAAAAAAAGTTTCCTTTCAGTCATATGTTAAGAGAAATATTTGATCTTCAAAGCATTGCATTTTCAACTCTTCCTTAGCTAGAAATTCATTGAAAAGGAAAAGGAATTGTTATCATCTTAGGTGCATTTTTTTGTGTTTTGGAGTGGAGTCTTCATACCATAAAGTTTCATCTCCGCACCCATTGACTTAAGAAACAAACAATAAAATTAACGCTTAATTAAA